>JAODKM010000445.1:0-11698 GCA_026780845.1 Petrocephalus sullivani
CGTAGGTAGGAGGAGGAGAGACGAGTGGGGCGTGGGAGGGGAAGCAGGAAGGGGAGGAGGGGGGGGGGGGGGGGGGGGGGGGGGGGACATCCTATATACATGGATATCACCTGTACATTGGTATAGAAACAAAAATGGCATGCACATAGAGAGGGGCGGGGGGGGGGCATCCTATATACATGGATATCTGTAGGAGATATCACCTGTACATTGGTATAGAAACAAAAAGGACATGCGCATAGAGACGGGGAGAGGGGGGGGAGAGGGGGAGAGACAGTGATTGGTTTTGTATCGCTTGGAAACGGTCATTTGAAAGCAAGGTAAACACGTAAAGAGGAGTATTTCCCATAAAGCGTGACAGATGCTTGGTTGGACTGCTTGGTGCTGTAGTCTGATCGCTGTCTGGTGTGCATATGGAAGTGTGAATTCCAAGCAAAGACCTGAGCAGAACGCTGGAGTTGTGGCGCTGAACTTGAGATGACCTTACTGTACATGAGCAAAAGGCTCTACGAAACTCCGGGGAGATGTGATCTGCGGGGAAGGGCCTGTACTGCACGGGAGGTATCGTTTTGCTAACATGTTTTCTCACCACATAATTACATTTGTTTATCTCTGACTTCAAAGACCAGTTCCTGCGCTCAGCAGACAGGGCTTTTATATCTGCTGCCTGTCTCAATTAATCCTAATTAAAAGATTAAGCATTCATATTGATTGGAGGGAATGGGGAGGTTGCTACTTGTGGCTGGGATTTCAGATGAACGTAATTATTTGATGGGAGTCACTGAGATTAAACAGAATGTTAGAAGAATTCGGGTTTGTGGATTATTGTATTATTGTGAAGTCATTCCTCGAGCCTCAAGAAGATTCTCACGTGCTGTTTCTGTGTGCATGTCTGATGGGGACTAATTCATCTAATATGTTTCATTTGCATGTGTATAAATGTACAGTCTGGTGGTTAGTTTTTGTGGGAATCCAGAAATTACAATTTTATGGTCAAAGCCACAATTAAAATGAGGCGTTATCCTTGAAACATGTGCTTGGAAAAACAAGAATGAAAACTCAATCCTGTTCTTCAGGAGTTTCCTTCAGTTTTGGAGACAGCACTGGTACTTCCTGGATGCTGGGAAGGCAGGACATGCCGGGTGGTGCTGATGAGGGTGGTGCTTATGAGGGTGGTGCTGATGAGGGTGGTGCTGATGAGGGTGGTGCCGATGAGCGTGGTGCCGATGAGCGTGGTGCTGATGAGCGTGGTTCTGATGAGGGTGGTGCTGATGAGCGTGGTGCTGATGAGGGTGGTTCTGATGAGGGTGGTGCTGATGAGGGTGGTGCCGATGAGGGTGGTGCCGATGAGCGTGGTGCCGATGAGCGTGGTTCTGATGAGGGTGGTGCTGATGAGCATGGTGCTGATGAGGGTGGTGCTGATGAGGGTGGTTCTGATGAGGGTGGTGCTGATGAGGGTGGTTCTGATGAGGGTGGTGCTGATGAGGGTGGTGCTGATGAGCGTGGTGCTGATGAGCGCTGCCCTTTGCTGGGCCAACAGGCCCGTGGTTATTTCAGACTGATGATGCTGTCACGCTGACCTTCAGCATCATAGCTGTATATCAGCTGTGAGACCTGAGCAGATAATAGGGTGCGTGCAGCCCGGATTGATGTATTACATGAAATCCCTGAACCTCGAAGCGCTGCCCTGGGTCTCTGTACCGTCCAAAGGACGTCATTACTTTGACAAACAATATTAATTCCAATTTCGGGAGACCTAAATCCTCCGCAGAGACACAGCAAAGGCCATAATTTTTAAATATCCCCAATAACGGAAAAGAAAAAGGAGGAATTTGCTCCCTACAGTGTTTATAATGAAATGTAAATGGTGATTTTCATCAAGCCTCACACTTAGTCTTCTCGTTTTTCTGTTAGAAATCAGGCCGTGATTACTGGGACTCAGCACACATAACTTAGTCATAATTCAGTTTTAAGACATTGTGCATTTCAAACCTGAAAATTAATTGCAGGTTGTGATTGATGTTGTTCAGCGAGCCTTATTTATTAAGCAGAAGATGGAGTCATGTTTATTAGATGCCTGAGTGGTTAGGACCTTGGGAAGATTAGAGGATATTTCCTCTCTGTAAGTGCTCTAGCCAAGCACCCTGACATGCCCCACACCAGGGCAGTGAAACAGCTGCAGGTCTTTATTTTTGGGTTCGAAAAGGGACTCATGACTGGCAGTTTCCGCCTCTTAATGCTGTGGTTGTTTGATAATAAAAATGAGGATTCATTGTTCTAATTCAGTGTTTCCCAATGTGGTCCTCGGGAACCCGCAGACAGTTTGGCAGGGAGCTTGGAGGGAGCAAAGACGCGGAGTGTCTTTCGGGCCCCGAGGACCATGCAAAACACTGCTCTGATCCGTGCCATCAGAGTGCCAGGAGTGGCCTGCTTATATCAAGGCCCTCATCTGAAAAAGGGCATCCTTAAAAATGACTGAGGATCCCTAGCGGGAACGGACCTAAAGTTATTTCTCTTTTCTGTTGTGTCAGCCATGGGATTCTCTGCCTTATGCTCCCCCCTTTTCTGCATCGGTGCTGGAATTCTGCGATTCAGTGCTTATTGAAATGTGGAACTGGGTGTTTGTGCGCAGTATACTCTGTGGTTTTTCGCAGTGAGGAATGGTAATGGCAGTCTGTTTGAAGGGCCCACGTACACAGTCATGCCAAAACATGACACTCTCCCACAGACACTCGGTTCTCTCCTGCTGCTCCTGATAGCTGCAGACTCTGGGACTCTCTTCATTAGCAGAAGACCAGGCATCACTGGTGCTCCTTCTAAGTCACAAAGGGGCCCCTTTCTCGGTGCGTCCTCCAGAAGCCTCTTGGCTGGGACCGGCTCCCGCTGTCCAGTCCCCCTGCCTCCCCTCATCACACTGCCACTCTTCCTGCCTCCACTCCTCACACTGCTGCTACTCCTGTCTCACCTCCTCAAACTGCCGTTCTTTATACCTTCCCTCCTCATACTGCTGCTTCTCCTGCCTCCCTTCTTAACACTGCCGCTCCTCCTGTCTCCCCTCCTCAACGTGCTGCTCCTCCTGCAATCCCTCTTCACACTGCCGCTCCTCCTGAAATCCCTCCTCACACTGTCTCCCCTCCTCAGACTGCCAATCCTCCTGCCTCCACTCCTCACACTGCTGCTACTCCTGCCTTCCCTTCTCACACTGCCGCTCCTCCTGCCTACCTTCCTCGCACTGCCGCTCCTCCTGCCTTCCTTCCTCGCACTGCCGCTACTCCTGCCTTCCCTCCTCCTCCTGCCTTCCTTCCTCACACTGCCGCTACTCCTGCCTTCCCTCCTCACACTGCCGCTCCTCCTGCCTTCCTTCCTCACACTGCCACTGCTCCTGCCTCCACTCCTCACACTGCCGCTCCTCCTGCCTACCTTTTTCATACTGCTCCTCTGGTCTCCCCTCCTCACACTGCTGCTCCTCCTGCCTACCTTTTTCATACTGCTCCTCTGGTCTCCCCTCCTCACACTGCCACTCTTCCTGCCTTCCTTCCTCACACTGCTGCTCCTCCTGCCTTCCTTCCTCACACTGCTGCTCCTCCTGCCTTCCTTCCTCACACTGCCGCTCCTCCTGCCTTCCCTCATCACATTGCTGCTCCTCCTGCCTTCCTTCCTCACACTGTGGCTCCTCCTGCCTTCCCTCCTCACACTGCTGCTCCTCCTGCCTTCCTTCCTCACACTGCCACTCCTCCTGCCTACCTTCCTCACGCTGCCACTCCTCCTGCCTTCCTTCCTCACACTGCTGCTCCTCTGGTCTCCCGTTCTCACACTGCCGCTCCTCCTGCCTTCCCTAATCACATTGCTGCTCCTCCTGTCTTTCTTCCTCACACTGCCGCTCCGCCTGCCTTCCCTCATCACACTGCAGCTCCTCCTGCCTTCCTTCCTCACACTGCCGCTCCTCCTCCTGCCTTCCTTCCTCACACTTCCACTCCTCCTGCCTTCCTTCCTCACACTGCTGCTCCTCTGGTCTCCCGTTCTCACACTGCCGCTCGTCCTGCCTTCCTTCCTCACACTGCCACTCCTCCTGCCTTCCTGCCTCACACTGCCGCTCCTCCTGCCTTCCCTCCTCACACTGCCACTCCTCCTGCCTTCCTGCCTCACACTGCCGCTCCTCCTGCCTTCCCTCATCACACTGCTGCTCCTCCTGCCTTCCCTCCTCACACTGCCGCTACTGCTGCTTTCCCTCCTCACACTGCTGCTCCTCCTGCCTTCCCTCCTCACACTGCTGCTCCTTCTGCCTTCCTTCCTCACACTGCTGCTCTTCCTGCCTTCCTTCCTCACACTGCCGCTCCTCCTGCCTTCCCTCCTCACACTGCCGCTCCTCCTGTTTTACTTTCTGCCTTCCTTCCTCACACTTCCTTCCTCATGCCTTCCCTCCTCACACTGCCGCTCCTCCTGCCTTCCCTCCTCACAGTGCTGCTCCTCCTGCCTTCCCTCATCACACTGCTGCTCCTCCTGTCTACCTTCCTCACACTGCCACTCCTCCTGCCTTCCCTCCTCACACTGCCGCTCCTCCTGCCTTCCCTCCTCACACTGCCCTTGTCACGCCTTTTTGGGCGGTGGGTGGCGGCTGTGTGGGGGGGCTCTGTTTGCCGTGCTGTAGTGGTGTTTCCCAAGCCACCAGCCTCCACTGCATACATACAGACGGCTGCTAAACTGCCTAATTTTAGAGGAACGCAGAGAGAATGTGGAGCAGCAGCCACCACCAGAAGGACCCGTGAGGACCTCGTCTTCCCCGCAGGAGTCATTAGCGTTCACTTCTGAGCCAGCTTCAGCCATGCATGCGCAGTATCTGTATTCAGATTTTCACCAAAGATAATCTGTCATCTTCATTCTCATTATGGATGTAGACTTATTAGCTATTCAAAGAAAAACAAGATTGGCTAAACAAGATTAATTAATCTCTTCTACTTATCCGACATCTAATTACAGACACTTTATATGTAAATGTTCCAACCTCTGTGTTATAATGCAGGGAGGTGCTAACTTCAAACAGTTCTGTGGGCGTTTTTTACATTTTGATTGATATGGCAGTTACTTTTACGATGGGAGATCTTGTTTTTCTCTTCTCCACTGCTGCACTGCCCTAACAAGGCAAAGCACAGTAACTGTGCTGACTTGGGTGAGTGAGCCAGACCTTGAACAGGATTGTAGTCTATTGCAGCCACAAGCAATCAGTTACATTATGTGGGGAATTTAGATATACCAGTGATTCTGTTTGCATTTGGACTGTGAGGACACAGACACAGACAGAGCCAAAGGCGGATTCGAACCCCCACCTACTGACATGTAAGGCAGTAGCCTCATTGAGCCCACTGAGTCACTTGTATCAGAGGCACACTTTCTGTCAGTGTTTCCTAACCCAGTCCTTGGGGACTCCCTGACAGTCCACAGTTTTGCTCCCTCCCAGCTCTCAGCCAATCAGAAACACCTGTTACGGGTGCGTGGGAAGCCAGGAGAGAACAGAAACCTGTCTGAGGGTCCCTGAGGATTGGGCAGGGAAACACTGCCGTACCGCATGGAATGTGTAATGTGGGTCTTCAGGGAAATCAGGCACATGGCATTCAAATGTGGTATTGATGTGATATCTCTGCTGTATTTTCCTTTTTAGAGATACTGAGTAATGATCAGTCTATGATAAGTAAAGCTAGTTTGAATCCTCCCCAGTGCAGTATATACTGAACAGTGTGGTGTCATGCCTTAAGTATGACCAGTTGGCAAAGAGCACATTGTTTTTCATTCTTCATTCGAAATAAATCCCAGTTACATTTACAGTAATTCAGAAGCAGATTGTGAGAGTTGCAGTCAGCTCGAAAGCTGCAGGGCTACGGGGGGGTTGGAATCAATCATATATTTTATATATATAGATATATTATTTGTACTTCATGTACCTCTTCAGCGTTTGACCACCGCATCTTTTGAGATGTGGAAAATAGCTATTTTTGGTGTCTTTGACAGACACAGCGGTTTATTGCTCTGAGGAAAAGCACATAATAGGTGTCTTGGGGGGGCTGTATGGCTTTTCCTCTCTGACAGGGCTTTTCTTTTGAGTTCATCTGGCTTTCTAGGAATCCCTCGTTGAATTAATGGCTGAAAAACAGTGTGTGGTTTACTGGGGGTTGGGGGGGGGGGGTCCTCAACATGAAACATGCGGAGCAAAGCCCGCTGTGTTAATTAAACACTGATAGTTTTGATATCAGCACTGTAACAGTTAAAGAGGCTTGCCAGTGCTGATGTGTATTTGTGTATAATTCAAGGTTACAAAATAAGACCGTCCGTTCTGGGGCTTCCCAGTTCTGGTCCGGACAGACCACTGAGGATATTGGGCACTTTTGTACAGCTGAGTGCTTAATTAGTTTGATTCCATTTAACGGTTGGTCAAACAAATCATATGACTAAAATAACACTAAACAGAACAGTCCAGCAGAGGCCTTTTCTGGCATACAGTGTATTATATTCTTGTTTCAGTTTTACTGCACTGAATAATTAAGTAGCAACTGATTAATGTGAAGTTGAACTTAAATGGGTGTGGAACACATTTTTAAATGTGGCCAATTACAGGTATGTGGCGGCAAATGCAAGACTGAAAAAGGGAAAGCTGTTTATATTAACCTAATTTGAATCATTCAAGTCATTCATGCAATTCAGTCAAGACCTATGGATGAAGATGTCAGTTGGAACGAAGGCCTTTATCAGATTTTTAACATTAACTGTGGTTGGATGTGCATTAAAATGCACATGAAAAGTGGACAGTGTAGGAAGTAGGCGGAGCATGATCCTAGGACTTGATTCAGGTGTCCCGGATTTCTGCATTGCCTTCTTTACCTGTTTCTTCCTCCTGAAAATATTAAAAATTACATTTCAGTTTGTTTCAGTCTAAAACCTGGGTGGCATCACCTGAACTCTGAGCTTCTTTATTATCCTTTCCTGTCCTGTCCTTTCCTTTCATGTCCCTTCCTTTAATTTCCTGTCCTTTCATTTCTTGTCCTTCCATTTCCTGTCTATTCCCGTCCTTTCCTATACTTTCCTTTAATTTCCCATCCTTTCCTTTCCTGCCCTTTCCTTTCTTTTCCTTTAATTCCCCATCCTTTCCTTTCCCGTACTTTCCTTTCATATCCTTTCCTTTCATTTCCAGTTATTCCCTTTTTTCATTTAATTTCCAGTCCTTTCCTTTCTTTTTCCTTACTTTCCCGTCCTTTCCTTTCCTACCCTTTCCTTTGATATCCTGCCCTGTCCTTTCCTTTCCTTTCATCTTTTTTCCTTTAATTTCCTGTCATTTCCTTTCATATCCTGTCCTTTCCTTACTTTTCCTGTCCTTTCCTTTCCTGCCCTTTCCTTTCATATTCTGTCCTTTCCTTTCCTTTCATGTCATTTCCTTTAATTTCCTCTCCTTCTCTTTCATTCCAGTCCTTCCCTTTTCTTTAATTTCCCATCCTTTCCTTTCCTTTAATTTCCCGTCCTTTCCTTTCCTTTCTTTTCCTTTGTTCAGAAGTACCGAACTGCACCTTGTTTTTCAAATGTTCAGGTTAATACTGAGCATATTCTTGCAGACGTTTCTAGCGCAGACCTTTCTCTGTATGTGAAGTCGCTTGGCTGAGGAGGGAGGCGGTGGTCCTCAGCATTACTCGGCCCACTTCTCCATCATTAAAATGGCACTCACAGTCCCTCATCAGCCTGAGGCAGACAGCTGCCCAGGTGAAGCACGGAGCCGCTAAAGGACACACCGCTGGCACAAAGCCCGGCTCCTCGGCTGGCCGCTAATCAACGGACATCGCTGTGTGGGTGCCGTAAATTGGGAAGTCACTTTTACAATACCCCGATACCCCTGGTGGGGCACTTTGGGCTGTTCCTCATTTGGCAAATTAATTAGTAATCAACAACAGCTGGACTGAGCCAGTCCAGTTTGAGCACGCTGATTGGCATGCAATGGATGGTGCTGCCTTTTTTGGGGTGGAGCCAAACACTACTGAAAGGGTTTTAAATATTATAGACAGATGGGGGGGGTAACTCAGTGGATGGTCTGTGGTATCACACTTCTGGGGCGTGTGTGTACCGGGTTGCCAACTCTCACGCATCTGGCGCGCACAGAATAAATATTACAGTGAATCTTTATTATTCAATGTAAACCTAAAATTAGCTACCTGAAAATCGTTGGGGTTGTTTGCAAATCCTACAGACTATTTACAAGGTAAAACTGTTACATTCTTATAAATACATGTTCATATGTGTGCAGAGTTCTCTCAAATTGAAAATCTCACTCCACTTAGCTGACCCACATAAGTTACCCTATGTGTGCGCACGTGTGTGTGTGTTATGTATATAGTGATAAAAACCTGTTGATGTTGTGGGGACCACCTTTTCGGTCCCCACAAGGGGATACTCAATTTTATAAATACCTGTGACTGCAATTGAAAAAGTAAAAATGCCAAAAGTCTTGTATTTTGTTTAATTACTTATGGTTAAGCTTAGGGCTGGCTTGGGGTTAAGGTTGTCATTGTTGAGATTAGGGTTTTTCCACAAAAATGAATGGAGAGTCCACACAAAGATACAAACATCTGAGGTGTGTTTGTGTGTGTGTGTGTGTGTGTGGTTGTGTGCATGCATATGGAATTTACATGTTCTTTTAGGTCAGCATGAGTTTTCGTCATGGAAGCACACGTTGATCATAACTGGCAAATGGTAAATTCATGGTAAATGGTAAAAATTGCTAAACTCACTCAGGTGTGTGAGAGGATTTGCGCTGCGTTGGACTGGCATCCTGTACGGGGCATTATCTAGGTTTGTGCCTTACCTGTACCTGTGAAATGCCCCAAACCCCTATGACTCTATTCTGGATGGAACTATGTATGGGTGGATGTATGGATGGATGGATGGATGGATGGGTGGACGGATGGATGGAATGATGAATGTATGGATACCCACACACCTATGGAAGCATTTATCTTAATGTCAGGGGTTCCTGACCGTGAAATGTTCAGGTCACTGCGACAGACGATACCGGTTCCAGCCTGAAGAGATCCCAGGCTACACTACAAACCAGCTGTGCACACCCCCAGCTGTGCACTTAATCCTCACCATTTCGGTTCTACTGCCATTCCCTGCTTATCAGGAATCCGCCACATAATATCCTCGGTGTTCCTGATGGAGAGAGTCTCACTGCGATTCCGAGCACGTGTGGGGCCAGGTGCCCGGCGGCCCGGCCTTCTACACCCCCATGCCCGCACCTCTCCTGTGATGTTCCTAATCCCATCAGCCCCTTCCAGGGACCTTGTAGGCTTACCATCTCAGAAACAATATTTGCTGAAAGCCACAGAGACTTAGTAGCATCCTGGCCAGTGCCACCTGCCAGCATGTCTGAAGGCGGCGCCCACCCCTGCTGTGTTACAGTACACGGCCAATTTAAAGTGACAACCGTTACAGGTCCTTCTCATTGTTGTAAGATTTTGATAACGGTGTATAATAACTGCACCTTCATAATGCATTCATAGAACATTCATAAGCAGCATGTTCGTATACCATAACATATTTCAACTGCTTTAATATACATTTAAAACAAACATTATATGAATGTAATGTTTGTTATTATCATATAGTGTTTGTTAGTAATCTTTATTAAGCTGTAAGATATGCTTACATGCTGCTTATGAATGCATAATGTATGCATTATGGAGGTGCACTGATTGTTCTATGAATGCATTATAGAGGTACTATGAAAACGCATTTAATGTGAAACGTTACCTAACATTCAGTGTGTGGAAGACATTATTGTTATATTGTTATTTTTCGATCTTTACCGATGTACACATGTAAAGACAGTTTAAACAACAACAATATTATAATATTAAAACAATAATATGCAAATAATAATCGTAAAAAATGAATTCATAATATTATTATTGTTATTATTAATAATAATAATAATAATAAGAAGAAGAAGAATAAACATATTATCATTATTCTTGCAGCTACAATTATTGTTACTGTTGGTAATAATTATTCCGGTTTAGGGTACTGTGTTGCAGCGCCAGTCACGTGACTCCCGTCTCTGCAGGCATTCCCGGGCAACTCCAACACGGAGAGTGTGGCGCGGCACGAGCTGCAGCACGCGATCGTGGCGCGCTACCTGCGCTTCCTCCCGCTGAGGTGGAGCGCCGAGGGCCGCATCGGGCTGCGCATCGACGTCTATGGCTGCGCCTACTGTGAGTCCCCCGTCCGCCTGTCATCCCCGTCCCCCTCGCCCCCCCGGCTGTCTGTCCCCGTCCCCCTGTCCTCCCAGGCCACCCGTCCCCCATGACTCAGGCACCCCGCTCGCATTTCCAAAATCGCTGGCAAATTAGAGCTGCTTTCCAGCGAAATGTTGCGGAACATCTCCCGGCTTAATAGCAGTATTTGTCACCAGCTTCTCAATCATTACCATCATGTTCCTGCTTCGAGAGAGTAATTGAAAATAATAAAATGATAAAGGCGGGTGATGTGCTGCTTCTCAAATGCTGTCGGGCCCACTTTATGCCCATAAAAAATCACAGACGGCTTCTCATTCTGTTTGACATAGTTCCCTTAATCAAATTATCATAATAGCATCAGATTTTTTTTATTAATTTCAAAATTGATTTGGTCTTGTATCTTTCATCCAGGTCTTTTATCGCGTAAGTTGAATATAGATGAAATTGCCAGCGTGGACCACGGGACACCCAATGGATTTTGTTAGAAACGGGCAATTGAATGCCTTCGTTATCTAAGTTTGACGTTCTTTTGCTTTTGTTGTTAAACCCTTCAAGTCGCAGACTATTGTGAAGCTGCCTTTCCTAAGCATTTCTGCAGCTGATAGTGGGCCTGGGTTATTTGCAGTAAGCAATAAGCTGGTGCTTCTTTCACTAAGTATCTGCTGGCCTCGCTATTCACTGGGGAGCACACGGCCGATCACTTACGTCGATAAGGTGGGCAGCGGCCAGAAAAACATGATTCCCCTGCTGGCAGTCCCACTATGCGAGGCTCGAGCTGCCTGCCAATTCCTCCTTCAGCAAATGAGATGCGTCAGAGATAAAGGATGATATTCCACTTTGGCTCTTGCAAAACAACGGTAATGAGATAGCGGGGGCCCGACCGCATTTGGAATGGCGATGTGCTTGGACCCCTGACCCCGCCGACCGAGGAAAATGCATGAAAGCACCTCGGATGCGGGTGATGGGGAATTTCCAGGGGAGCTGGGGGGGTGTATAACAGTCCAGACACGGCGCCCAGTCCGCATTACCCAGGCACATTACCCGCTGCCTCAGCGGGGCCGCAGGAGCTGAGAGAATCCATCCTTTCAAAGCGGCCGAGGGGACAGGATGGACTGGCGATGTCTGAGGCACTCAGGTCTGACTCCCCCCTGAAAACTGTTTGTCCGATTGCCCGACAGGGAGGCTGGAGAGTGGGGAGTGCCATCACCAGGGGACCTGTCCCCTTTTGGATATACCTTATCGCAGTCCTGGGTCTGTCGGAGGTGACGTAAAAACTAGCTGTCACACAGGAAAAAGAAGGTGTTACAGCATAAAAATATTATCCCAGACAAATCAAGATTCCAGGGTCATTTTTAATCCGTGTATCATTCGTTCATTCATTTTTCTCACTAAAACCAACAATGAAAAAACAAAAAAACACGTGTGTTTTC
>JAODKM010000446.1:0-11668 GCA_026780845.1 Petrocephalus sullivani
TCTTGGTTGTCCGGCCCCCAAGGAGACTGTCTGGTAAAACTCTGGCCCTCTGACAAATATAGTTGATGACCCCTGCAGTACGGTTTTGTAAACTTTGTCTGGTGCTCGTGATCGCATAGCTGGTAGCATTCTGCAGCGGGGCCACAAATACAAACCGACACCAGTGCCACGTCCATGAAGCTGTCCGATACAATATCTGACATTTAGCTGGATTTTTACCTTTAGGTTACTGTAGTCCATCATCACTATGATGAACTTGCCACTGGGAAGCATGACGCCCCAGACAGATAGGATGCTCCAGAGAATAGCTAGCAATGTGCTTGTCTGAAGTCAACATTGACCCCCATAGCAATTTCCTCCAGGATCAATAAAGTCTTTCTTTCTTTCTTTCTTTCTTTCTTTCGTTTTTTTTCTTTTTTTGTGTCCTTCTTTCATTTTTGCTCCTTCTTTCTCAGGTTCTGTTGCTTCTCTTGAATGACTAATGTACTTGGTGACAGACAACTAAAGATTTCATCTGCATTGTAATCGGCCTGGTCAGGTAACTACACAGCCTGCAAATGCTCAGCTGAACTAGTGGCATCTGCAGATCTAATGTTCTCCTGCTCTCCCGTAATGTCCATTGGCACCTGAGTCATCCAATCGACAAGCACGCATTTTCATCACTGCACCTTCCTCGTTTTCTGCTCGCCTGGAAGGTTATCCAATAGTTTATGTGTCGGCCAAGGCCCACCAGCAGGCTTTCTGGGTAATTAAGTGTGACATCGCAGGTCTTTACTTCAGGGCCATGATATCTTGTAGAGAGTTGTCATGGGATGCACTTGAGTGTCATCCCCCTGTGGGGGAAAAAAAAAGATAAAAACCCTTTTGAAAATACACCAACCCCCGCCCCCCAATTCACATAAATCAGGGGTGCTGAACAGGCAGACTCTGGACAGAAACACATCCTAATCCAGACCGTGCGGTTGTCTATTGGGTCCCTATCTGATGATGCTGTTCATGCGTGCACGTGCACGCTGGCAGGCCTGTCGCTCCTATCTGATGATGCTGTTCATGCGTGCACGTGCACGCTGGCAGGCCTGTCAGGCCCCAGTCTGACAATGCTGTTCATGCGTGGGTCATGCGTCAGATCATGCGTCAGACAAGCATATCAGGTTCCTGTCTCATGATCTTGTTCACGTGTGCACGTGCACACAGGCAGGCCTATCGGGCCCATGTCTGATGATGCTATTCACGCCTGCACGTGCACACCATCATGCTTATCAGGCTTCTGTCAGATGATGCTGTTCATGCCTGGACAGGCGTTTTGGGCCCCTGTCTGACGATGCATTTGACACATGAATGTACACACGGGTATGCCTATCGAGCCCCTGTCAGACTATGCTGTTCACACGTGCACATGCACATGGGCAGGCCCATCAGGTTCCTATCAGGCAATGCTGTTCACGCGTGCACGTGCACAGGGACAGGCTTAATAATGGCCTTCGACACTCATGGAGATGCTTAATGCAGCCTGGTGGCACCATGACGAAAAGTGGAGCTTTGTCCGAAATGTGCTTACTGACTGAATACCACAGCTTGGAGCTGCCTGGAAACAGCAATAAAGTGATAAAATTGACTGTAAACCACTTTATTTTCACACCCTTTCACTGATTGAAATAATAATAGCTTTTTAGGAAAGGATGGGATCTGATGTGGGCGTTCCGTGGGCGGCATCTTCTCTCTTCTATATTTCTATTCATAGATATTATGAGAGGAAAAAAAAGTGCATAGCAGGAAATCAGTAACGCATGATGAAATGCCTATTTACTGGGTATGAAAAGGCAATAAGTGGAGTGGATCTCACGGGCATTTCAGCTTGTAGGCTAGGAAGCCTTCTGCATGCGAAAAACACCTTGCGGATTACGGAGATGTCCAGCCAAGAAGTAAGGACAAATGTCGATTAAACAAAAGAATCGATGTCAGGCCCTCCTGCAGTCAGCACCGGTCTCTTCCCTGACTCACCGGCAAACTGATAGCATCTGCAGACCATTCCCTAAGTACCTGGAGCACAGACACACACAGGCTCTCTGAGTGATGCTGCCTTCGTGAGGTGGTCAGCTTGCTTCCTGCTGAATGCTAGCCAGCTCTCTTTTTGGGTTTTTTGATCCGGACCTATCTTCCCGCCCTGTCCTGATGGTATGTGATCAGAGGTGGAAATTTCAGGTCCAGAAAGTAAAAATCCAGACCAAGATTTTGTTTCAACCACACAATTGAGCGTAAAGAATCACAGTCACAGAGCGCTCAACTGGTTGGTTGGAACAAAATCTTGGCCTGGATTTTTACTTTCCGGATCTGAAATTTCCACCTCTGCATATGACCTGTCATTTACCTTTTAGACCAGCACAAATGTATTTATGTGAATAAATTTGAATTTTTTTTATGATTTATTACAATCATACAAACATATCCTGAAGATCCAAAGACCGAATAGGTAGCCAGCATGAAACTGCCCTACCTATATCAATATAAATGCAAAAATTACTCTCTTAAGATTACTGAGGTGGAGTTTCCCACTAGGAAAAATGAATGTTTCAGCTCCATTATAATCTTACAGGATCACTATTTCATACGTTGACTGAAACATCGTTATGTAGCGCATGACTGTACATTAGCTTCTGAAAGTTTCTAGCTATAGTTAATGATTCCTTTGAAACGCACTTACTATGTTTTCCAAAATATGATATATTACAAATTGTTGTTTTTTGTAAAATCACAGTTTACAGTTAATGTTTCTTTCGAAACCTACAATTTTTGTGGTTTCTCAGTTCAGCAAAGGCAAAACCATTCGAACCTTCTTAATGGGGCGCCCCCAGTTCCGCCCAGTGACCGGTCGCCATGGTGACTGCATCCCTGCCTGCACCTGCAGCTCCTCCAGTTTGTTTAGAGGCACCCTCTGATGGCACCCGCCCTCAAACAGAGACCTGGGGTACGTGACCACTCTGGCCACGTTCATCCAGCCAGTGATGAAGTACCAAACTCACAGACAGCAATAGGCTCCAGATGGCCATTTGAATGTGGCCAGTTCTTTAACATTATTTATCAGATAAGTACAGGACTCCTGTGATATTTTAAATGGCACGCAATAACTGATCATCCAGTCAGGGTCCCGGTAATCAAGCTCCCATCCCCGCAAGTGTGAGTTATTAACGGGAAAAACCCAAGTCTGTGAGGTTCTGTATAAAGCATGCTTTTGAAGATGAGTGACGTCTTTATCATTATCTGTACCGCTTATTCCGTGCAGCGGCCCGGTGGATGTGATTCCCAGGGAATGGCAGGAGGGGGACGACAGTGTGACAAGGACAGGAGGGCCGGGAAATGCCCACCTGCCTGTACACAGACAGACATCTTCATGGCAAGACTCATCTGTGTCCATATTATGAGGGCTATGTTTGTAAGTGGCATAAAGCTGCATTTTGATCACAATATCCATCCGCATTTGTCGTGGTGTTTACCTCTGCCTGTGAAAATGGGGAGAACACACACACACGCCCATGAGAAAGCCCTTAACCCTGATAAACACTCCAGGGGTGCCAGAGAAGTTGCTAGTCCTACACTCAGACCCCAAGCTTCACTTTCACCTTTCTGTACAGTACTGTGCAGAAGGTTTAGGCAAATGAAGAAAAAGTTTAAAGCTATTCATCTGGGGAGTAAGTGTACATGTTCAGAAAAAAACCCAATTTAACATTACAATGTATGCAAATGAGCAATAAGACAATGAAAAGAATCTTGAATTTCTTTGAATTCCTGAAAGTGACTGTCTGTGATCTGATATGCAAATATATGATAGCTGGTATGCTAATGATAGCTGGTATGCTAATATATGATAGCTGGTATGCTAATGATAGCTGGCATGCTAAGATATGATAGCTGATATGCTAATGATAGTTGGTATGCTAAGATATGATAGCTGGTATGCTAATGATAGCTGGTATGCTAACAAATGATAGCTGGTATGCTAATGATAGCTGGTATGCTAAGATATGATAGCTGGTATGCTAATGATAGCTGGTATGCTAAGATATGATAGCTGATATACTATAAGATATGACAACTGATATGCTATCTGATATTGCCGGCTAGAAGAACACCGCTTCAGTTCCCAATTCCTTTTTTAAGCCCCAGCCAATTCTACATATCAGTTAGACTTCACCACCAGCAGACTTAATTAACTAACTTAAAGAGGTAAATAACTCGATGAGGTACTGATTAGCCAAACAAGAACTGCAAATGGTTGAGTCAATAACTACATTGGTATATTGGGTGTTTACTGAAAATCCTGGGGTGACTTGATAGACATAATATCACAGTATTACACAAAGAGGAAGCCATTTCTAACCTCATTTTCTTTGACTGCCTATTTTTTTCCGCACAATACTGTATGTGTGGATGTCTCAAAGGAGAGCAAGATGGAATATGCGAAAACTTGAGAAAAATTGCTATGTACCTGTACAAATGGCAAATAAAGGATCATTTCAGTTGATAGAAAAGTTCATTTACTTCTGTTCTACACTAATGCCTGTGATATTTGTATGTATATATGTGTGAATAGATTTTTTTCAATTTCAATAAAAAGCTCAGTGTAGCTAGTTGTGAAGATCTATCCCTCAGTATGTAAACTGGCTATTTGTAGCTTCCTGAACTGTGAACCATCCTATCAGAACATCTCACGGTGAGTATAATTACCCAGAATCCCTTTAACACACCCACCACAGCTGTGTGTGTTTTGGCATTCATTTTATAGAAAGCCACAGAATTAATTCATTTTGACTGATGAAATACAGAACCTATTCTATTCTTCTGACATTGAGACATAAGTAGTCCAACAGGCACAGTTGCACAGGGTGGTCAATGTAACAGATGTTGCAACATATTATCGCAGGCATTCTGGGAGTACAAAAGTGATCGTTAATTAACGAGGCCGCCCCGAAACCCTCCGTAGTTCAAGTAGTTAGTTATCACGCTCGTAGATGTACGAGTGATCCGACCCACTTCTTTTTTTCCCCCAAGTAGTTTGTTGTTTAAACTTTTGTCTGCTGTCCTGTCACAGAGACGCAGAGATCGGCCAAAATACATCACAAAAACACAAAATTCGAATTTGAATATAAGGATGTAGAATTAAAATGGAAGTCATTCCACATGCATTCACATACATAGTGTAAGTGCAGCTGTAACAATACAGCTTAATATTTCAAATGGATTACACAGCACGTTAACATAAACAGCATACACTCCCCCCCACGATCACAAATATTTAAGGAAAAAGTACCCGTTGGCGATGCCCCCCCCGCCCTGTTGGACCACCTGACTGAAAAGTCTGTGCAAGTCAATGAATTCCACATTTGAGGTGCTGCCTAAAGAATAAATATTTAAATAATACATGAATAAATAATAATTTTATACATACAGCCATACAAAGTAACCCGTTAACAACCCTATCCATCTGACAATCTAGCGATACTTGAAAGAAAAACTATTGCAGACTCCTCACAAATGATAACACACACACACAAAAGTTAAATACGCAGAAACAATAAATATATGCACATGGAAAAGGTCTTAGAGGGCCAACATAACCCAAATCCACATTGTTGGAATAGGTTAAAGCAACTACCCGATTTTTATCTTACAATCATGCAAAGTTCACTCACTAGTAAATATACAAATATACAAACCCGATTCCAAAAAAGTTGGGACACAGTACAAATTGTGAATAAAAACAGAATGCAATGAAGTGGAAGTTTCAAATTCCAATATGTTATTCAGAATACAACATAGATGACATATCAAATGTTTAAACTGAGAAAATGTATCATTTAAAAGGAAAGGCCATGTTTACCACTGTGTGGAATCCCCTCTTCTTTCTATGACAGTTTGCAAACGTCTGGGGACTGAGGAGACAAGTTGCTCAAGTTTAGGGATAGGAATGTTGTCCCATTTGTTTCTAATACAGGCTTCCAGTTGTTCAACTGTCTTAGGTATTCTTTGTCGCATCTTCCTCTTTATGATGCGCCAAATGTTTTCTATGGATGAAAGATCTGGACTGCAGGCTGGCCATTTCAGTACCCGGATCCTTCTCCTACGCAGCCATGATGTGATTGATGCAGTATGTGGTCTGGCATTGTCATGCTGGAAAATGCAAGGTCTTCCCTGAAAGAGACGACGTCTGGATGGGAGCATATTACATATTACATTAATAACCTAATAAAACGTCTGATGAAGCATTACTAACAAGCTAAATATACATTAATGACCTAAAAAACAGGTCGGTCGTACTGGTAAGCCAAATGTGAACGACTTCTTAATATTAAGTAATGAAAACACACTTAAAGAACATTTATAGGTGTATTTTATTGACGTGAACTCGAAATTTCCAACAATGTACTACTTAGAGATTGTTCGTTATTTCTGAAATAACGACGGCTTTCGGGGCGGCCACGTGGACTTTGCTTGTTATTTTCCTAAGTATTACTTTTTCTTGTTTGTTATTTACAGTGATCGATCACTTTTGGGCAACCCACCCCAGATCACATGGAAATATCAGTGTGGGATAGGATTAGAAGAGAACCAGCCAGTATTAGTGGGCTGTAACTCAGCTGGCTAACGATGCTCTGACTCAGTGGTGCTCTGACTTGCTCCTACTCAGAGATCACCAGGAGACCACCAACTCTGCTACGGTTCCCTTTGAATTATTAATTATCTAGCTCTAATTGCTTCTGATTACATTCTCACCCTGATTTTCCATTCTGAGTTGTGTCTGTAGTCGTAAGAGAGCCTAAAAATCATAAAATCATAATTATATGCTGCAAATTATAATCATAACACAAATCTTATTAGATAAACTACTAACAGTTAAATGACTAAAAAGATGATTAATTCTAATTAAGCTGAATGGATGCTTTTACTGCACAGTTTGCGGTCCACAAAGGACCCAAATGGAGGCAAAACATTTCAGTTCTTATTCATATTGTAAATATATCAGCTCCTACATGAGCTGCTACTAAATGGTTACTTAAATGAAAATGAAAATTACAAGCAGCCAAACCAGACTTTGCACCCAGTTATTAGTGGGGGCATAAAGACACAACAGTGACTGGTTAAGAGCCCTTGGGGGGGTTGAAGCCACATTTGACCTGTGATGCTTCAAAGCCTGTTTAAAACTTATTCAGGCTCTACTAGTATGGCATAACCCTGGCCAAGTTCTTAAACTGCAACAATGTGCTGGGATTGAGTTTTCAAGCAAGTTATAATGTAGCAAATGAATTAAAGACAACAGAGAAAATCGCTTCAGTGCAAAGTTTCATACTATTGAGTCAGTAAAGTATCTGTGTGGCCAATGTCAGGGTTTGGGCTTAGTGAACTATATTTCCCATAGTTCCATTCTGTGTTCAAGATGGCTTCCTTTCAATGAAAGTTGCATTTCATTTGCATCATGCATTCAGGCAATCACTGTTGGCACCTATGGACCATTAACCACCCTATTTATATGTCTCACACCTCTGGGACCCTGCTTCAAATCTCTGCCTGGGTTCCGTGTGTGGAGTTTGCATGTTCTCCCCGTGTTGTTGTGGGGTTTTCTCCGGGTACTCCGGTTTCCCCCACTGTCCAAAAACATGCTGAAGTTCATTGCCCATAAGTGTGCATGTGAGTGTGCCCCCCAGTCCTGGCTTGTTCCCTGCTTTGTGCCCATAGGCTTCGGACCCCCCCATGACCCGGAATAGGATAAGCATTTATAGAACATGGATGGATGTTCCCTCAGTTCCTTCTGAGGTCAGCTTACCTTCTGCATTTGCACATTACACACTAACATTTACTGCATCCATCCATCCATCCATCCATCCATCCATTTCCTGAAACCACTTATTCTTCTAGGTCACAGGGGGTCCAGAGCCTATCCCGGAAGCTATGGGCACGAGGCTGGGAACAGCTCAGGTCAGGGAGCAGATTTAGATTCGTTTGCTCTTGTTTTGGCAGCCACCAGACTTTGAGTCTCCCCCCTGTTCTGTGCTCTTGGCCTCCATAATTACTCCAGCCCTGTTTTCATTTCACTTCTTTATTTGTTGCGGCTGATGTTTATACTTCATCTTGCGAGTAGTTTGTATGCTTTGTTTCATCGAGCCATGTAAAAGCAATTGGGTACAAAGCCGGTCCCTCGCTGCAGTTTCTTCCTACTGCTGAGTTATGCATCACAAGAAAAATACCAAAACGCTGCAGGTGAGTGTGGCAAGGGCAAAAGTGCCCTTTGGTTCAGTTTGAGCTCTGCTTGGGACCTCCAGTCGACATTCTGGCTAATAAATTGTGACATCACACGCGGATCCTCTTCGGATAACCTACCAACAGGTCGCTGCGAATTTAGGGGGAAAGTAGGGAATAGTACTTATTTAGGGGGACAAGTCCATAAGGTCTTTGTGGTGAGGGGGGGGTCCTTTTACAGAGGATTAGGGCAGAAAGAACAATGAAAATATGGTCTTCAAATGAAAATGTGAATGCCTTCATTTGGTCTTTCAGCAAAATAACCAGTTATGCACCATAAAAAAATGCCGAGTTTTTATTCTAATCGTGAAATAGAAGATCATTTTTTTATGGACTTACTTTGAAATGTATCTCTTTTTTTAATTTTGCTTTATGCACTCGCACTTGCATGCTTCAAGATTAATAAAAATATTAATATCCTGGCCCTAACTTAAATGCAAGTCTCTTGGGATGTTCCTAGATGTCTCATTGTCTGTTTTGGAGGAGAATATTCTACTACCCATCTACAAGGACATCTGGAAGGTACGTAATATAATAAAGCAAGACCTTCTCAACCTTCAAAGATATAGAATATTCCATGGATAGTGTAGAATAAATAAACACACACCCATATTTACACATGATTGCATCAAACAGTTGCTGCAGATTTGTCAGCTGCATCTCCATGATGCGAGTCTCTTGTTCCACCACATCCCATAGGTGCTCTATTGGACTGAGGTCTGGTGACTGTGGAGGCTATTTGAGGACAGTGAATTCAATGTCATGTTCAAGACACCAGTCTGAGATGGTATGAGCTTTGTGACATGATGCATTATCCTTCTGGAAGCACTAATTAGAACATACATCTCGGAGATGCAGTGTTTAGCGTCATTGTATACTGTCTATATGGATGAAATGACAAATAAACTTGACTTGACTTGACTATGTGTACTGTGGTCATAAAGGGATGGACATGCTTAGTGATAATACTCAGGTTGGCTTTTCAACGATGCTCAGTTCTTACTAAGGGGCCCAAAACGCGTGAGAAAATTTCTCCCACACCATTACACCACCAGCAGGAGCCTGAATGGTTGATATAAGGAAGGATTAACTTCTTGTTAAAGTCATGATAACGTCTGACCCCATCATAAGAACGTCACAGGAGAAATCGAGACTCATCTGATGAGGCAACATGGTGATCCGTGCCCACTGTAGCCTCTGTGTCCTGCTCTTAGCTGACAGGAGCAGCTAAGTAGCCCATCCGCTCCATGGTTTATGGAGTTGTGTGCTCAGAGATGCTCTCCTGCATGTCTCGGTTATATCGAGTGCTTACTGTATTTCAGTTACTGTTGCCTAATCTCTATCAGCTTGAATCAGACCATTCTTCTCTGACTTCTGCCATCAGCACGGCATTCTCTCCCAGAGAATCACCGCTCTCCCCATTCTCTGTAAACCATAGAGATGGTTGTATGCGAAAATCCCAGTACATCAGCAGTTTCTGAAATACTCACACCAGCCCATCTGGCACCAATAACCAAGTCACTTAAATTACCTTTCTTCCGCATTCTGGTGCTGGATGTGAGCATTAACTGAAGCTCCTGACCTTTATCTTTTTTGCATCGTGCTACTGACGTATGATTGGCTGATGAGATATTTGCTTTGACGAGCAGTCAAACAGGTGTACCTAATAAAGTAGACAGCGAGCGTAACTTCCTGGCCACATCATACAAAAAACAGCTAACGAATATGAACAAAATAAATACATTTAAAAAAATGCACCGTCTCCAGGATATGAAATAAACTGCATCCTGTGCACTACCACGTTACAAATTCATAATCACTTTATGTTCAGGTTTTGTTTTTTTTTGCTGAATACTGCTAATACCAAATATCATAAATACGCACGTGTGCGCTATGCTTTTTTGGGACATGGCATTCACTGCGTCTCGCTTGCCTCAGCTAGGCTTTAGGATCAGGACTTTGTCATGTGAACCAACCGCGCTGTCACCATCCCTTCGCATCGTCTGCACAGAAACAGCCCGCAGCCCCCCGCCCCCCCCTCCCGGTGAGTGCTGAATCACGCTGTCACATCTCCGCCTCTCCGACCGTACAGAGTGAAAGCCGCCCTGGAGGATTTACGAGGAGGATGCCTTTGCTGGGAAGCATCCTCCAGAGAGAGCCTCACAAATAGCTTTTGGTTTTGGCTATAAAAAGCAGTTGAAAAGCGTATTTCTCCACTTCCCAGTGGAAAGTAAAGGTTACATTTGTAGGTGGTGCTTATGCCCTAATAAATATGTATCCTTCTTTTGTGTGGTTATTTATGAATAAAGCAAAGTACATGTGAGAGACTGGAATGAGGATCGGGGATTGTTAGTGACTGATATCAGTAGCCCTAGCCGAAATGTCAAAGTGACATCATCCCTTATTGTCCCAACTTTCCTCTAAAAGTCCGAAAGATATGCAGTTACATTGGTACTGTTAAATTGTCTGTATCGTGTTTGCTGTAGATGGGCTGTGATGCCGGGAGTGTTCCTACTTTGTGTGGGATGGACACTCCAGTGTGGTTGATTGATGGATGGATGGATGGATGGACACCTATCCGGAATGCCTAAACTATTCCAGATAGCTGTCTTATCTAATACCCTGACAAGGTGATGAGTCCAGTCACGGTCAGTTGGCCTTCGTGCTGGCTATTAGTCACCATATCAACTTGAGAGAGCGCCCAGACCCAGCCATGTGGAGTGCCTTATCCATAAGGTCACACGTCTCTGTGAACACGGCTTCATGTGCTTGGCTGACTAAGATGGAAATTAGAAAACATTTCATCCCTGCGACTTTTCCAAAAGATGAAATGATTAGCACTTTGTTTTACAGTGATTTAGAATCTCCGTAGTGCTGATGCCCATTTGGAGTTCCATAACCTTAAAGCCCCGATACTGCTGACTTGTTATGGTTTTTAACAATTCATTGACATTTTGTTTGGTCCTTTGTGAATTCATTCGTGTTACGGTTTCCATCCTCTTTAATGAAAGTGCAGCAGTGGAGAGTAACAAGTTTCTCTTTAGTAAATGTTTAGACTTTAAATCAAACTATATTTCTTCATTTTATACCTGTGAAATTATTTTTAAACGTCACACATCTCGTTTTATTTCTTTTGCATGGCTTTGAGGTTTAAGCCGGAGTGCGATACATCCCCCCCTACTGATCGCCCGATAAAACACAGTACAGAGGGAGCCGTGAATGTTATGGTTCATGACAGAGAAGCAAGTCTAACTTCAAGATTCAAGATGCTTTATTTGTCACATGCATAGTTATACAGGTATAACATGCAGTGAAATGTATCCTGAACCGCTCTTTTGGCTGTGCATAAGAATAATAAAATAAGAATAAGAAGGAGAAT
>JAODKM010000447.1:0-11660 GCA_026780845.1 Petrocephalus sullivani
CACTTATTGGTAGAGTTGCCCGACCCCTCACAACATTTTATTTCTGGCTATGGGCCTGAAGTAAGAGCATAATTTGTTGTGTAATTCTCACTTATTTCCAATAGGTGGTGCTTCAAGACAGTGGCATACTCCCATATGGCCTACTTTAAGAAACTTTAAGAGATGTGGTGTATGTAAACTGTGTGGTACATATGCATTGCTGCCGCTGAACCTGTGTGGTATATACACACAGGCTGTGATGGCTTTTGCATGAAACCTATACAGGAAAAAAACCTCAAAAATGCATTAAAAGATTGTATTTTTACTTTTTTTTTATTGTTAAGTGTAGATCACCTAGAAACATTCTGTGTGACTTTAGTCAGAGCCAGGAAGCACAGGAACAAGCCAGGAGAAACTATGGATGATATATTCAAAGGACACACACACACACACACAAGTTACAGACACTAAATGCTCTAAAAGTAGCGCACCAAGAAAACACCCCAACACTCAACCACACGCCTAGGGGCAGGAATCAAACCCAGGATCTTAGGAGAGGGGAGGACATGGTGCCACCCACCAAGTCACCGAATTATATCTAATAAACAGTATCCTTTATTGTTCTAAGGCCCAGATATAATTTTTCTGTAATATTAGCATGCCCAGGGGGGTTGGGCAGCCAGGTGACCTTGGACCCCCAGAGGTTTTTTTTCTCCCTGCTTGGGAGTTTTTGGTTCCTCTTCTCCATTGTCAATTGGCTTTTTCTTTCTTTTCTTTTTTTTTCTATTCTGTCTTTCTTTCATGATATGTATTTCATTTAATATGTATATCAATGTATTCATTTTATATGTATATCAATGTATTCTAACACACCCATGTAAAGCACCCTGGGACAACTCTGTTGTGAAGGGCGCTATATAAAAATAAAGTGAATTGAATTGAATATCATGGGGCTTTGCAAAGTAAGCCCCTGTAATCAGTTACCTGTGGCATAAAGCACCTGCGTCCCCCCTAGCAAGACCCCTGCCACATGTTCAGCCACTGTGTCCCAATAGTCCAGGTTTTATTCTCTGAGCTCAGGGCACTATTAATATCAACATCACATGTTATGTACGTGCAGTTCTCACATAGCTAGGAACACAGTAGTCAACTGGGTTGAGATTAGGCTGGGCTGGTATTAAATTTTTCGATCCAGATACTATGTGGTATATACGTGGTATACTGCGCTATAAGGCAATGTTATTTTGCAGTACAATTCCAGTATTTAAAAATCTTGGCAATAAAATTTGTTTAGCTGGTTGGGGTGGGGGGGTTCCTTTTGATATGATTTGCCGAAAGGAGATTATCAATAAGTTTTGCTGAAGCATTTTTACTCTGTCAGAGGCACTAAAATTTTTTATTTCGGCATTTTATTTTAATGATTATTCCTTTACAAGATTATCTAGTATATGTTTAAAAAATCAGTTACCTCCTCTCCTCTGTGTCCTCCGAGACAACGATAATCATTTTTGTCCTTGTTCATAGACAATGTGGTGCATTTGTGAGGGATTTAACAAAAATGAGAATATTGCTAAAAGACAGTGGCCTTCAGTTGTAAGTAAATACTATGGATTTCATGGAGTCAATACTGAATTAAACCAACTCACTGCAACACCACCAATTTATTTGACAATCTGAATTGGTACATAATAACAAGTTCTGTTTGGCTTTAGTTTATTTTGAGTATATTTTCCACTTCCCTTTTTGCTTTATCACATTATTTATCATCTAAAAATCATATTGCGATGTTTGAAATTTCCCAATATCACGCTGCCCTACACGAGCCCATTCTCCGACTTGTTTTCCCTCCTTCTGCCCACTTTGCTATTGTGTTGGTGAGACTGTTCTGTGTCGTCAAACCCATTCCATCCAGTTAAGTCTCGCCTCAGGCCTCCGGTCCCCATGCCACATATATTTGTTCTCCAGGTCTTTGTTGTTTTAAAAACATTATGTGCATCGAACAATATAGCATGAATGATGAAGCTCAAAAAAATGTTTATAGAGACATAAGTCCAAAATCAAAATCCACCCATCTGTCTTCTAACTGCAGATCTTGGTCTGGGTTGTGGGGGAGGCTATAGTATATCCCCAGCAAGAGAGGGCAAGGCTGGGTATTACTAGATGGGAAGCAAGTCCATCTAAGGGCATCCAATTAATATTGTCAAATAGTATAACTTTGGTTTGATGTGATATGATATGATTTGATATGATATTATTTTGACTTTTTTCTTGGATTACAGCAGCTCTATTGGTGAAAAAGGCAAAATAAAGACATTAGGACAAATACATAAATGTAATATACCATCACAAGGACACATTCAATATACATATATAGAATACATGTATTCTATGCATGTATAGCATTATGTTCCATATTTAGTTTTAGGACTGAGTATGGCTCAGTAATAGTCACTGCAGCTTTCCAGCTCTGGGGTTCAGGTGCTAAGCTGGCAGTGTGTGTGCAGAATGTGCATGTTTTCCTTGCAATTGTATGGGTCTCTTCAATATGCAGCAGTCCGAATTGTGGTCTGTGAATTTCCCATTGTGTGTGACTGTATTCTTGTGATGGACTGGCACCCCATCCTGGGTGTCTAATACCTTGTGCACTGTGTTTTCTGATTTTGATTCCAGGTTCAGCATGACCCTATACCAAATAAGTGTTATGTAAAACTGATACATGCAAAAACAGAACAGGACATAATTTTTAACAAGTAATATAATATTAAAAGTTGCATTTGTGGAGTTCTCAACAGATACCATATTTGACTAATTTTATTTGTTTTTAATTTAGCGAACTTCCATGCTGATACAATACTCATCAGTAAACAGATCCATGTGTATGACCTCAGGCAAGAGCATTTCCAAGTTCATGCACGTGTACCTGGCTTAATGTGAAGAACACAAGCATGCGACTGGAGGCGGGGGGGTTGGTGTCGTTTCCACTCCTCTCTGACCACTGTGCAGGCGGACAAACTCAGCTGAGCAATTAAAAGCCTAAGCAGATGAAACAGCAGAGCAGAAGGGGCCTATTAATTACAGTTCAGGAGCGAGATGGGCATCTAATTATGGGCTCTATGTGCCGCGTGTCAGCACCTCCGGAAGTGGAAGCATCTGCACTGCATCTCCAGCTATTGTGTGTGTAACTGTGACTAAGCGGGGTTTTGTGGCTGTGTGTGTGTGTGTGTGTGTGTGTACGCTTCTCCATAATCCTATGTGAGTGTGACTGTAAAGTTACATGCGTGTGGCTGCAGTTATTATGGGCATCGAACTGTATGTTTGAGTTTTTAAAGTGCGTGACTCTCACCCCTGCTGTGCAGTACCATCCCCAACCTGTGGGGCAGTACTGAGCTTTTGCCCTCAGCCCCTCTAGCAGTTTTGCAGAGCCGCACTCATGTGTGACTAATGGAGGTGGCTGGGCGGAGAGGCTGAGTCCCAGGCTGACTCAGGCTTATCTACCAGCGGTAAAGAGACGGAGGGAGGGAGCAGGCAGCCTGCTTGTTCCCGCTGGGCTTAGGGCACCGGGCCATCTGCGTGCACTGAGGATCTAGCCGCCACACAGGGGAGCAGTACCGTGTCGGCCTCTTGCTCTGCATCGCCTCACTCTGCTCTCTCACACTGGGAGTACAGCTTGGGGGAACCTGAACACACTTGCACACACAAGGTCAGTGCCACGTTCTTACTTCATGCATCAGGGATGAAAGTGTTAAGTTTGTCGTCTTACTGTGTTCTTACTGAGAAGTGATGGGAAGTAAAAAAACATTTTAAAGATATTATTACAAGTACTGCTATTGTTGTTGTTGTTGTTGTTGTTGTTGTTGCTGCTGTTTTGCATGTTGGCCGATTGCTAAAAGCGGAGACAAAGCCTTTGTCTGTGTTTGTCACATGAAAACTTTCACAGAGGGCCGGTACGTGTCATCTTGCGATGGAACAGCTATGTGCCCAAGTCCCAAACCCCAAAGTCCCAAACTAAAGTACTGATCAGAAGGCACTTATCAGAAAAGCTTCTCTGGTTTTCTCTGGGCAAGAGATTTTTCTTGTATTTCTAGCTTTCCTTGTTGCTGCCCAAAAGAGACGAGACAATAACCATGACTTGAGTAAGAGTGATATTTTCATTTCGAAGGACCATAGCTACTATTTATGGATAAATTCTTTGAATTATTCCATTGTTTGATGTTGATTCTAAGCGGTGAGGAATCTTCTGAGATACACTGATATCACTGCAAGAACTTGTCAGATGGAAGTTTTAATTTAAAAGTGCAGTGTGTCTTTCACTATTTCTGCTGGAGCTGCCATGCAGCTCTGAGGTTAATGATATGTGTGCTGGGGGGAGGGGTGCAGTAAATAGGTCAGGGTTTTAACACTAAGCGGGCAAATCCTCTGGATTTAGCACTGCTGTGACTGTTCAATGCATTTATTTAATGGGGCAGCACAGGAAGTGAGCATGGGCAAGACTTACTTCCAATTCGGCACTGATTGTTCCTTCAGAGATGCAGTGGACAAAGGGCTTGTAGCACACAAGTACACAAGGGGCACAAGCTGGTTTATAGTACATGTAACTGCATATAAGTTAAATTATAAAATTATTTTTGAGGGGTAAAATTTGTAAGCTTACAAAAGTAATATTACCAAGGAGTGTAACTGGAGATAGGACACCACTAGAGTCATATGCATACCTGAATGAGTAGCCCCTATATTATGTACATCACCAGAATCTGGGGTAAATAAATGTACCCACGTCCATCTGCCTGAACTCCAGTAATGGGCAACCTATTTCCCCTGTAGGGTATCATCTACATAGAGAAATTCACGCACTTTGTACAATTTGCGTTTGCATTGTTTGATTGTCATCACTGAAGTTCTACAATTTCTCTGAGCCTCAACAGCACAACAAACCTAAACATAAACATAATTAGTTGTGTGTTTTTATTGGCATGGATTAAGTGTTTCTCCTTCCAAGTCTCCGTGTACCATTATCCTGCAGTAAATGGTGACACCTTTAAGTGAGCGTGTGCAGGGCTATGGCCTGCATCCACACTGCACCCACAGCTCTGCCAGGCTGGAGGAGCACGAGCCACGGGGTTTCCCTCAAACCCGCTGAGCAAACGGGCTGCTATCATTAAACCGAGAAGTGTGTTGTGCATGAATATGCAAATGTGCAGTGTGGCGCCTTTATTTTCACACTTATTGAGCTCAATTTTCAGATTTAAATATGGAATGAATACAGAATCATGCAGAATTAGCAGTGTAAAATTTTGTACTGAACTTTGTAACAAGACCAGACTAATAGAGATACTGTGCGATAATATATTTCCAACCATTAGCAAACTAGTATTATAGCTTTGAACCATATTATGTGACGGGACCACACTAACACAGGTACTGTATTAGTGTACATAGCACTAAACTCTGCCGATCTTAGCACAGATGGTAGGTAATGCAATTCAGGATTAGGGAATAAGCTAGCAACAAAGCTGAGGGTCACTAACCAATCAGAGAGCACATCTTGAGGGGTCAGACGGGTGGAAGCGCACTGATCACCTAGGAGATGCCGTACTGATACGCTACTATACCAGATGGGCTTTTAACGAGATATTACACATGGGTCTCCCCTGCTGACTCCCTAGCCCATGTTAATGCTCCTTCACCTCATATTTTAAGACCCTACACTCAGAATATACTATAGACTTAGCTGATTTCAAGCAGGTTTGATGGATTGCAGCACATTTGTCTCATCTGGTGCTTGAGTCAGGACAGTGGAATGACACGTGGAAGGGTGTGCTATGGAATGGTAGGGTGCTAAGAGGTTCGGGAAAAAGAGCGTATCCGCATGACTTGGTAAGGTTCCATCCAAGAACACAATTTAGCATTATTCTGTGTCATGCCCTCAGAGATTAGAGGTGTGACAATTCAACACAATTCAAATCATAAATTCAGCTCTGGCATCTATGATTATGACTGCATCAATTCAGACCCTAGTATGGCTAAAATTTAGGAGGGCATTGGCTAAAAAATCATTAAAGCCGTCATACATTTATACATCTGTCAATGATACTGCATATTGATATTATTTTTCCATTTTAAGATATGATGATCAGGTGCAGTTACCTAGAGGCTTGGATGGCTTTTGCAGTGCTCTCAAAATGTTGCAAAAAACATTTGGATCTGAATAACAGTGTTTAATCAGTTTAATCAGTGTATTGACCTAAAGGTAGCTCCTACAGACACAGGAGGGACATGTGAGGTCCATGCATTCTAGTATGCCAATAGAACGGGACATCTGGGCCGCTGGGGGAGATAAATGTGTGAAATGGATAGTTAGGAACAGTGCGGAGCTGCAAAGGAGGACTTGGGGGCGTAGTACACTAACGGGTGTTCAGATTTATTTGTCTTTATGAATAAACACAGAGAAGAGGGAGCTGGTGGGGAGAATTATGTATGAAAGAGTATCATGGACCAGACACTGTAATCCAACCTGAAAAAAACACTCCAGGAAGGATTACGTCTCCCGAGATTTAAATTGACTTCAATACAGGGAGTAAAACAAACACTTCAGTCCATTCTACGTGCTTGGATAATAATCCATCTATCCCACAGAGTAAGCCTATCCCAAGCTCCAGAGGGTAAAACAGAGAATGTGTTTAAAAGACTATACCCTAAGTCAGAGGGTGGGCAATTCCAGTCCTGGAGGGCCGTGGTCCAGCACGTTTTGGTGATTTCCCTGCTCAGAAACATCTGCCTCACCTCACCAGTTAATTGTCAGGGCTCACTTAAACCTGGCAATTAACTGGTGAGGTTAACCAGGTGTTTCTGTGCAGGGAAATCACCAAAACGTGCTGGACCACGGCCCTCCAGGACCAGAATTGCCCACCCCTGCCTTAAGTAATAATAAAGTAGAGGTGAAATCTGATTGGTGTATTAATTATTTACATAATTGGAGGGCTGCCAATAGGATACACTCCATTAACCTTTAAATGTAACTGCTACTGTATGTAAGGCATCACAGTGGCTCATACACTCTGGAGATCTGATGGCTCAGGTTTTCTGCAGTTGAGGATCCCTCCTTTGAGTTAGGATTTGTGTGCCTGACTTTTTCTTCATGAGTTTTAACAACAGCCTGCTTTACTGGGTATTTCTGGAAGCAGCTTTTTAAAAGCTTGTCTAACATGTAATTAGCACTCTGATTAGCAATGGGCTCTGAATTAATGAATGCCTTTCATCACCCTGAAATTCAAGTAGCAAGACTCCACACCGGCCTCCTTGCTGTTTGTTTGGCTGTTGCTGCTTAAACGAACGAGCAACAAAACATCAGTAACATGCAGTGTTTTGGGTCTTGGAGCTGCTTCGAAGGACAGAGCAGTGGCAGAACATAACATGTTCAGAGCACAGACCTGATTCAGTGCTCAGACTCTTAGCACAAGGGCTTGGGACAGTGGGGACAGCGACATGATCTTCACGTGCTTCCTTGCTTACACTCCACAGTGGGTCCAAGCATTTGTCCCAGCTAAATGGAGCTTGCATGACAGTCCATAATTAGATGAGACACAAAGAGGAGCCGTTTGTTTTCTGCTGGGCTGAGGATCAAGTGATGACTGTGTGACTGTCTCTAATAAAGCCCCAGTACCCAAGGCCAGAGGGCATGGCCTCCCTGCTTCCTCAGACAGACTCACAGAGGCAACTTTGTACTGCAGGCTACAGAGAAATCTTAGCCACCATGTCTCTACAACAACACTGCCCTTCATATGCACCATGTAGCTAAGCTACATAGTCATTAATCCATGAGTACAGGCATTTCTGCTATAACATGACACATACACACATTTGTATTCATATCATAGTGGGGACCGTCCATTCATTTCTATGTGGAAAAACTCAAATCAACGACAACCTTAACCCCGACCATAACCTTAACCATAAGTATCCAAACAAGAGAGAAGACCTTTGGCATTTTTAGTTTTTCCATTGGATTCACAGATTTTTATAAAAATCTGTTTCCCCACATGGAAACCAAAAAGGTGGTCCCCACAACGTAAACGTAAGCAGGTTTTTATCACATTGTGGGGACATTTGCCCCCCACAATGTAATAGATACAAGACCCACACCTCTGGATTTAGTACTGTTGCCTCACACCTTTTGTGATGAAAAAAGGCTTATAAGAAAAAATATGGTTATGACCGAATACACCGACCCTTAGCAAACCATTAACTGAAAAACCCAAAATGCATTATGACAATTTATGAGATAAATCTGTTATTTGAGTGCTAAAGCTTTTCTTTTACATTGAACAATTCAAATTGAACATGAAATTTCACCAATAGTCTTCTTTTATAATGGTACACTTTGTGAAAATTAGTAGCAGTGTATATCTTTCTCCCTTATACATGATACACTTCTAGAATCATGGTCTAATTAAAAATTTTCTGAATCAAAATTTTTCATCACACCCCTAAAAATGAGCACTTCCAAATCATAGCACGTGGCCTAATTGGGCTAACTGAATATTAAGTGTATTCCTGCACGGACCGGAATGCTTAGGCATGCTATTCCATTACTTTTGCCTATTTGCCAATTACATATGAGCCAACTCATGATTTGGAAATACATGTTCGCAGTAGCAGAACCGCCTTTGTAAAGCTGAGTTGAACTACTCAGTCTTCCAAATATGCCCTAAAACAACTTATTTGGTTGTCCCATACTGATCTGTAGCCATAGCTATATGAACCAAAGCTCCAGTATGGTGTAAGGCTTCAATGAACATGACTTTCTTATAATAGTATATCAGAATGCATTTGAATTTTTACTGTTTACTGAAGTCCTAATAAATGCCATTAGTACTCATCTGAAATGCTTCGCATATAGAATTACACACATTCACATTCTTTTTGCTCTTTTTACATATGGGAAAAATGTGATAAAATACCTTTTAGTTCATGTAACTAAGTGATAAGAAGATGTTCAGGCAGTTTCCTGTAGGGGGCCCTAGTGAGTCTATATTATAATGTTCCACATCCATTGTATCAGTGATTCTTCTTTGTTTTGAAATGTATTCATTAACATAAACTCAGTAAATTACCTAACTGATCCAAGATTCTTTGAGTGGTATCACCTGTGATTTGCTGTCTTCATACTGCAATCAGGTCTGATCTTACAAAGAAGCAGGCTGTGATCTATGTAATCCTGTAGCTCATGGAGATTTTAAAGGATAAAGGTCTTATATCTCAGAAGCTGACGACTTTAAGCACATGCACAGAACCCAAATACTAAATCATTGCATGAGAACCTGAACATTTATAATTGCAATCTGAGTGTTTTACTCAGCCCTATCCACTGTATATGACAGCATAGGTTTACAGAAAAGTATAAGCAGTTGTAGACTATGCAGGAGTGCTGGGTAATAACTGTGATCACTGGATAATTACCAGTAGTGCTGGGTCATCAAAAGGCTTTTAGGGTAATTATTGGCAGTGTGGGATAATTGCTAATTCTGTTGAGGCCAGTGCATTCTACCTGCCAGCCAATACCAATCATGGAAAATGCTACAGGAATGTTTTTAGCATCTCAGTAATAATCTTATAGGTCCTACTCACAAGAAGAAACTCTGGAATAGAGCAGGGGTGGGGAACCTGATCCACGGAGAGCCAGTGTGGGTGCGGGTTTTTCGAATGACCTCTCAATCAACCACTAATAAAGTTCTCAACTCCAGTCCTGGGGACCCATTGTTATTGACTAACTGAGAGGTCATTCCAAAAACCCACACTGGCCCTCCATGAACCAGGTCCCCCACCCCTGGTGTAGAGTTTATATTCATCAGATTAAATGTCACCGTTGTCTGAGACCTGAGTGTGGTGCAGTGATTAGCACTGTTGCCATAATCTCTGGGACCAGGGGTTCAGGGTGTCCCTACCCTTGCTTTACTTGTGTGTAGTTTGCGTGTTATCCCCATGTGGTTGTTGGGTTTCTCTGGTTTTTCCCACATGGCCCAAATGCATGCTCAGATGCCAAAATGCATTGGAGATGCCAAATAGTAAGTGTGCATTGTGTGTGTGTGTGTGCCCTGTGATGGGTTGGCACCCCATCATGGATTTTCCCCTGCCTTGTGTTCATTGGCTCCAGACCTGGATAGATGTCTGAAAACTGCAGATTGTACTGCTCTCTACAGTCTCGTGCAGTGTGTATGACTGCTTCATGTGAACATGGCTCTTGTCATCATGCTTGCAGGGTGCAGCTGTGTGATACCAGGTGGCTGGCCTGCAGAGCCACGTCTGGTCTGAACATGAACATGACTATGAATGTCAACATGAACCTCAGCACCAAGGATGGGAAGATCTTAGATGGGGGTTTGAATGTCATGCTGACCATACGGCTCCTGATGCATGGAAAGGTGTGTTTTTCTTTGTGTACTTCATTCCATTTCCCCATATTCCTCCTGCCCTCTTTCGGCTGCGGTCTTTCCTCCTGATTTCTCTCCTGCTGTTTCTCCTGCTGTCTGTCTCATCGATTCTCAATGCTTGCTCTACTTTTTTATCACCCTCTACAGGAAGTCGGAAGCATCATTGGAAAGGTACGAGTATGCCATTCCTAAGTGCTTAGGATTACATCAGTTCGATTTGGAACGATACTATGCTCAACTTTGTTTTATATTCTTTACCTACAGAAAGGGGAAACAGTAAAAAAAATGAGGGAGGAGGTAAGCTTGTCAATTTTATTATATTATTATAGCAATAAGTGAATAATAAGTTACCATATGCTCATGATTAAGTGCCAGAAAACACATGGCACAGGACAGGCGACATCCTGCAAATGTTACAAGTCCTTGCAGGGCCTACACACACACACACACACACACACACACACACACACAATGTATACACACTTAAATTACCTAACTGCATGTTTTTGGATGGTGGGATGACAGTAGAACACCGTGAAGAAACTCACACAAACAGGAGAACATCCAAACACCCACAAGGAACCTGGAGCAAAACTGTGTTTTCCTCTCTGTCTATGTTCCTTCTTGTCCTCCTTCCTGTCCTTAAATGTTCTCAAGATCTCTTCTTGTCCGTGCCTCATGGTTCCTTCTGTCTGCTTTTTAGAGTGGAGCACGGATCAACATCTCAGAAGGTTCATGTCCAGAACGGATAGTCACCATCACGGGTCCCACAGATGCCATATTCAAGGCCTTCTCCATGATAGCAGTCAAGTTTGAAGAGGTTTGTGCTTCATCTCTATCTTTACCATGTTGTGTATTAACACTGTCATTGACTTTCTATCTCAGTGTTTCCCAATCCAATCCTTGAGGACTTGCAGACAGTCCACGTATTTGCTGGGAACTGGGTGAGGTAAAAATAAGGATTGTCTGCGGGTCCCTTAGGATCAAGTTGGGAAACACTGTTTAATATTATGCTCTTGATATCCTGTTTCTCTGTCCCTGATATACTGTGTTTACAGTAGGGTAATCCATGTCAGGGAAGACACTTTGAGCTACTTCAGGTTTTACAAACTATTTTGTAAAACTGAAAGGCTCTTGTGCTTGGCTAAATAGTTCAGTTGCTCTTGTGCTTTGATTTGTTTGTTTCCTTGATTGAAAGACTCATCCAGCTGTTTCACATTAACATTAGTGACACATGCATGATTATAGGAGACT
>JAODKM010000448.1:0-11660 GCA_026780845.1 Petrocephalus sullivani
ATATTCGGCCCGCACATGGTCACATTTCTTCTCATCCGGCCCTCACCCTAAAATGAGTTTGACACCCCTGATATAAACGAACCGTCTAAAGGACACTACGTGTCTCAGCAGTGGGGATTTACTCGCAATCGGAATCTTTTTAATTGCAGAGACCAATTTACCATAGCGAGACAAAGACTGTCCTAAAACGTCATCAGAAATAAATAAACATTTGACAATATGACTTTGGTAGATGGCATGGAAAGGGGAACAACAGACGTAAAGACACCATTCAAGACTACTCCAGTTTCCGTCAACTCATTGGCCAACTCATTCGATTTCAAAAACAGAACAATCGAATTGTTCATGTGGGACGCGTGATATTCTCATGCCTAACAACTTCACCAGCCGCCAAAACACAATCCTCAACACTGGCCATCGATGCTATTTTAACAGCATGACGGCGAGTTAGTTTGTCAAACCTCTCTGCCATGCTCCCAGCACCGACACTGGAAAGCAGACGCCCCAGGGGAGAACCCCTGTGCAGTACAAAAAACTCCACTAGGCAGTAAAAATTTACTAAGTGTACACAACAATACAAAAAGAAACACCAGAAAAATAGGCAAAGAACAAAGGTCAGAAAAAGAGCACCCGGAACCGGCACGGTGGCCACAGCTCCACACTCACTCACAGTGCTCCGGCTCCGCCCACTCACTCAGTCCATGCGCCGAGAGAGAGAGAGAGAGCGCATACACATACTGCTAACCACAATTTTTGTCTCATCAAGGCAATGACTGTTTGTCTCACCACTGATTGTTTTATTAGTTGTGTTCATACAGTACATAGCATAACCTCTACAAGTACCTGCAGGAACTAATCAGTTTTTGGCAATCATAAATAACCCCTACAGTGCTACTTTGCTTAGAGGATTTCCAGGTGGCTGAAAACTGTTATTTTCACCGGCCACATGAAAACTGCACTCTCAACCTCACACTACCATATCCAGTTCACCTATCATCCCAACTAGTCCAGTGAGGATGCCATATCCTCGGCCCTTCACCTAGCATTATCCAACCTGAACAGGAAAGGCTTCTTTGTAAGAATGCCATTTGTTGACTTTAGTTAGCATTCAATATCATCATTCCACAGACGTTGTTGGAGAAGTTGAGACTGATGTCTGTATTGCATTGTCATAGCATCCTAAAGAAAGGATAGTAGTTGGTCTCATCAGCAAAGATGATGAATCAGGAGTCATGGGGTGAAGTCGAGCAAGAAGGCTGCAAAAATGGTGACTTCTGCTTTGTTTACTGTGAGAGCCAAACTGGTTGGTGGCATGCAAACCTTTAAACTATAGATATCCGTAACTATAGTAATATTACTTATAATACAGTAGTCAGAAGGGAAAACTGTACAAGTCAGATAATCTTCGGCAAATGAATTTCCAAACTCCCAGACCACCTTTGCTAGGCAACTACAACCTCCAACCACCATTTGGGGTCAAAAGGTAAACCATGATTATATCTTCTGCACATGGTTTTTGTAGCTTCTGTGGCATGTACAGCATAGACTGTCCTTCCAGCATTCCTGATAGTATTGTATGCCAGAAGTCTTTAGTCATAGTACAGTTGGAGGATATGATTTACGTACTAGAGGAGAGCATTAGTACCTTAGAGGAGATTAAACATATTGAGGGATTTTTTAGGGTTCAATTAAATCACACAGCCATTTAAATCTGGCCATAGTCCCTCCTGCCAGGAGTGTCTCCAGTCTGGCTCCTTGTAACTGGAGATTCAGTAGTTAGAAATCTTAAAGTTTCTAACAATCGAAAAACAGTGGTGTCTGTAAAATGCCTTCACGGGACTAGAGTTTCCAACATTGTGGCGAAATGTAACTCCCTCACCAGCAATGAAGACTCCACCATGGTTGTTCACACTGAAACTAATATAAAGTCCTGACAATCTGAGATAAAAAGAAACTCAATTTCTATGTGTGCAAAAGCTTAAACAAAATGTCAGAATATTATTGTGTCTGGCCCCTTACCAATTATCTGTAGAGGGAAAGTAAACTATAGTAAGCTACTTTCCCTAAACCGCTGGTTAGAAACTTGGTGTGCATCTCAAAATATAGGTTTTATTGATGATTGGGAACTTTTTTGGGAACGGCCTGGCTTTTATTAATGGGACGCTCTTCATCCTAATTTATGTAATCCCAAAACATGGCAAACTATTTACTGGCCTGGCTGAGAGTACCACCCATGCCTCAGCCCTGCAATCTTAAATTGAAGAAATTCAAAATGCATTCGCTCGAATTGTCACCAGGAGCAGGATGTTTAAACACATAATCCCTGCTCATAGTTTCCTGAACTGGCTTCCTGTTCTTCAAAGTTCTCCTACTTACATACAGTGTATCCTGTCTAGAGAAAAAAAATATTAATGCATATTAAGCATAAGCGAAATGATATTGCGTTTATCCAGGAGACGACTATGAAAGAGGGACTTGTGGGGAATACTTATATATAGCTCACTCTCAAGCAAATAAAATGGGATTATTCTGATTAATAAGAAACTAAACATTTCACTTTTTAGAGAGTTTAAAAATGACAATGGTAGAGTGGGATAAATGGAACCCAGATATCATTATGTAATATACAGCTATGGAAAAAATTAAGAAACCACAGCTCAATTAAAAAAAAAAAAAAACAATAAATTGTTAAATACTGGCTTAATCCTGGTTCTGCTAGCAGAAGGCTACAGTGAGCAGCAGGTTGCTTACAGATTCAACATTTCTAAGACAGTAGTAGCCTACACAAGAACAATGTAAAGCAGGACACACTGGGAATGCCCAGAAAGAAACCAGGTAATGGGCGTAAGCGACTTTCTAATGCCTGAGTTGATCTCCAGCAATACCTCATGAATCGTAGGCTGGCTGAGACGACAAGTTACTTTGAACACTATCCCAGCCAGAGGACGGGAATACCATTGTCAGTGCAAGAATTTTTTTAAACAATTCTATAAAAAATACATAAATTCAAGAATCACGGTTCAAGATTCTTTAATTGTCACATGCATGGTTATACAAAGTACAACATACAGTGAAATGCCTCCTGAACTGCTCTTTTGTAGACTGTGCAAATTTGTAGACTATGCAAAAGAAACATCCAATTGTGCTAAGGTTAAAGTGCAAGAAGGTATGTTCAAAATGAACCATAACACGGACAAATGAAAAAGGTGAACAGTGCAACAGTGCAGGTATGGTGAGAGGTACCAAATCAACATGCAATAACAGTTAACAAAAAAGAGACACGTTTTTCTCCAATATAAAGCTACCTCGGGTTCCACTAACAGATGTAGAGTTTCTAGATGAACCAGTGACGCCAGAGGAAGTCAAACATGCTGTGATGCCAGCCAGCATTCAGATCTACTTAAGTATTTGGTGGAGTTTGTTTCCACCTAGTGGTCATTTTGAATATTACACTTTATTATTTTTCTGTGTCTGCATTGTTAGAGAGCAGACACGTTCGTAGTAGTGCAGTTGTATTTGTTTTCATCCTCCTTTCCTACCAAGCTTTCCCAAGCATCGTTGATATGTTATCTCTGGACCATTCTGATGTAGCGAAATGTCTGATTTGATAATATGAGAAGTAAAGGTATATTTATCCAATACAAACTGTTACATTGGTATAACTGAACCCCAAACAAGTTTATAAAAGTGGAACTAATATCACCTTCTTTTGTAAATGCTGGAATGTGATGGGCACCTTTTTACATTTTATGTGGAATGTGCAAAGATCTGTCAATTCTGGTGTGAAGTATTAGAAGCCTTAGGTAAATGGTTAGAGATGACACTGCCAGTGTGTCCTCGCTTGTGTATATTAGGAGATAGGACTTTGAAGGATAAACTAATATAAAACATATTGACTTTAAAGTGCTGACTGTGAGCATTAGTATGGCAGCCAAAGTGAAACTGTAGAACTGGAACTCTCCTGTGCTGCCATCCTTGAAACGTATATAAAATGTTAATGACTGAAGTGGGATCCTATGGAAAAATGTTGGCCAGGATGGATGGGAAGATGAGAAGATAAAGGCTTTCTGGAACTGTTTTGTGCAATATCCTTATCATTTACTTGTTTTATTGTCAAGGTGGATAGGTAATCTGCGGGGACTCCTTTGTTTACCTGGTATGCTTAATCAGAGATAGGCAGTATTTCAATTAATTGTATTGAAAATACATATTTAATTACTTTTAAGTATTTTGTAATTTGATAGATTGTATTTTTGTATTTAAAATACTTCAATAAAATTTTAACTTTATTTATTTATTTTCTCGCCAGTGCATCGTTTCATTTAAAATTTTAAACTGAGGAGCAGAGGTGTAAATCAAGGACAAATGTGTCTTTGTCCCAAACATTATGGAGTGCACTGTATGTGTAACATACACAGGCATTGTGTATTTTTAGTGATCCCAAACAAGGACATTGCCCTCCATGAATTGCCACCTTATTTTGGTGGAGGGGTTTGTGTGCCTCCATAATCGTAGGAGCAATGTTGTCCGGAGCAATTGCCCCTAGTAGGGTCTCCCAAGGCAAATTGGATCTGACTAAGTGTGGTTCATTTAGACCCCTATGAGAATAAATAATGAGGACAGTGTTACCCCCACCCAGACTGGGGCCTCGCTCTGGGGCGCATGGTGGCAGGGCCTCTACCCAGAGGCGCTGGGGTGGGGTTACTCTTAGCCCCCCAGTTCAGTGCCTTTGCATTGAAGTTTATCCCGGTGGATGAAGTTGAAGTTGAAGTTTATTATCATATGTACAAAGTACAGTGTACAGAGCACAATGAAATGCTTACTTGAGTGCCATCTTCTCAAACAGAACATAAAGACATAAAGAAAACATAAGACATAAAAGACAATCAGTGCAGCAAACATAAAGTGCAGTGTAAGTGTAGCCATAGAGTGCAGTGGAAAGTGATATTGTGCAATGAAAAGAACATGTGCTACAGTCTTACATGGAAGCGAATATATTGCATAGGGAGGTAGAGAAGACCAGTTACTGTGCGTTGAACAGTCTGATAGCACTGGGGTAAAAACTTCTTCTGAGTCGTGCTGTGCGTGAGTAGATTGTCCTGAGTCTCCTGCCGGATGGCAGGAAGGTAAAAAATGGCAATGCAGGGTGGCTCGGGTCCTTCATGATGCACTTAGTTTTATTTTAACAGAGTGTGGTGTAAATGTCAGATATTGCAGGGAGTGGTGTGCCTATGATCCTCTGAGCCGTTTTCACCACTCTCTGCAGTGCCTTCTTGTCCTGAGCAGTGCAGCTTCCGTACCAAGACGCAACACTCCCCGTGAGGATGGACTCCACAGCATACCTGTAGAAACTAGTGAGGACAAGGGTGGACACCCTAGCCTTTTTCAGGCATCTGAGGAAGTGAAGTCGTTGGTGGGCTTTCTTGGTGACATTTGCTGCGTGTTCTGAGGACTTCAGGTTGGCATTGAGGGTGACCCTGAGAAACCTAAAGCTGCTGACCCTCTCCACAGCATCACCTCGTATGTAAATGGGGAGATGAGCCGCATCCTGCCTCCTGAAATCCAATACCATCTCCTTAGTTTTGCTGATGGGAACTGGAACAATGGAGGTGTTTTTGAAGCAGACGGGGACAGTTGAGCTCTGCAGGGAGGTGTTAAAAATGTCTGTAAAGACGGCAGACAGCTGCTTACTGCAGACCTTCAATACACGTCCTGAAATTCCGTCTGCACTGGCAGCTTTGCGGGTGTTGACGCTGTTAAAAGTCTTTCTCACGTCTGCAACAGACACAGTGAGAATGACGTCATGCGGCGCTGCCGGAGCTCGCTCTGGCGGGTGTGAGTTAGCGAGCTCAAAGCGCGCATAGAATGCATTCAGTTAGTTTGGGAGTGTTGGGCTGTCGGAAGCAAGAGTGTGTTGTTGTGGTTTGTAGTCCGTCAGCGTCTGAATCCCCCTCCACATCTGACGCGCGTCACACGTACAGCTGAACTGGGAGTCCACTTTGCTGCTGTACACCCGTTTTGCGTTCCTGATGGCTTTCCGGAGATTGTACCTGCATTTCTTGTACAGGTCCGCGTCTCCGGACTGGAAAGCACGCGTGTGCTCGCGGAGCTTACAGTGGATGTCAGCGTTGACCCAAGGTTTCTGGTTGGGGAATGTCCGGACAGTTTTGGTGGGAATGCATTCCTCCACGCAGGTCTTAATAAAATCAGTGACCACAGTGGTGTACTCGTCCAGGTCAGAGGATGAATCTCTGAACATGTCCCAGTCCACACAGTCAAAGCAGCCCTGAAGCTTCGCCTCTGCCTTGCGTGCCCAGCGCTGCACCGTGCGTGTCACCGGCTCCTCGCGCTTTAGCTTCTGCTTGTAAGCAGGCAGCAGCAGCACCGCGTTGTGATTTGAGGCGCCCAGGTGCGTGCGAGGCAGGGAGCAGTATGCCCCCCAATGTTCTTCGTTTCTTCCCCGATAAATCTGTCCAATCAGCATTGAGGATTGTGAACCCCTCCGGCTTAACTGCGTGGTCCGGAATGCTCGCGGTCAGCCAGGTCTCCGTGAAACAGAAGAAACAGCAGTTCCGCAGCTCTCTTTGGAATTGAAGTCTTCCTCTGAGATTGTCCAATTTGTTGTCCAGAGACTGGACGTTTGCCAGGAAAATGCTGGGCATCGGTGGTCGCAGTCCTTGGCATTTCACTCTGACTTGTACCCCAGCCCTTCAGCCACGTCTCCGCTCATGCGTCCTCCGGGTGCCCCCAGCTGAGTCGCGAAGGCCAGTGTGGTCGCGATAGCACCTCAGGGTCTAAAACACCGGTTCTTGCATCTTGTCCGATAGTGTCGCCGATTGTTAGGAGTGTTTGTCTGTCGTATTTGATTAGACTAAACACTGGTTGCAGAATAGATAGTAAAAACAAAACAATATACACAAAACAAACAAGTCTGCGAAGAGCGGCATTCAACACGTCACCATGCACCGGTGCCATCTTGAAGCCATGATTAGAGGGTCGCTTTGCTTTGACTTTGTGCCGGGGGATAGGTTCTGATGGTCATCTGTGTGTACGCGCCAAACACCAGTTCAGAGTATCCAGCCTTCTTGGAGGCCCTGGAGGGAGCATTGGAAGGCACCCCGCCTGGGGAATCCATTGTTCTGCTAGGGGACTTCAATGCTCACGTGCGTAATGACTGTGAAACCTGGAAGGGTGTGGTTGGAAGGAATGGCCTGCCCGATCATAATCCAAGCGGTGATTTGTTATTGGACTTCTCCACAATGAATACCATGTTGGAGCCTGAATGGGCTATGTTCCAGGATTCCATTGCTGAGGTGGCAGTGTGGAGCTGTGGCCATAAGGCTGTTGGTGCCAGTTGCGGCGGCAACCCCCAAACTTGGTGGTGGACCCCAGCGGTAAAGCTGTCAGGCTGAAGAAAGATGCCTTCAGGACTGTGGAAGCAGCAAACAGGTACCGGCAAGCTAAGCGGGAAGTGGCTCTGGCGGTTGCTGAAGCAAAAAACTCTGGTGTAGGAGAAGTTCGGTGAGGCTATGGAGAATGACTTTTTAGTCGGCCTCAAGAAGATTCACCCATGCTATCTATAGTGTGAGTGGGGAGCTGATGACCTTGACTGGGAATATAGTTAGGCGGTTGAAGGAATATTTCAAGGATCTCCTAAATCCGACTGATACACCTTCCTCGGAGGAAGTAGAGCTTGAAGACTCAGAGGGGGACTTGCTGATTGCTGGAGCTGAGGTCACTGAAGCAGTCAAACAACTGCTTGGTGGTAAGGCCCCAGGGGTGGATGAGATTCGCCCTGAGTTCTTGAAAACTCGTGATGTTTTGGGGCTGTCTTGGCTGACACGCCTATTCAACATTATGTCGACATTGGAGACGGTGCCTGGATTGGCAGACTGGTGTGGCGGTCCCAATCTTCAAGAAATGGGACCGGAGGGTGTGTTCCAACTTCAGGGGGATCACACTCCTCAGCCTCCCTGGGAAAGTCTATGCCGAGGTACTGGAAAGGAGGGAACCTCCGATCCGGGAGGAACCATGCGGATTCCATCCTGGTCGTGGAACACTGGACCATCTTTTGTGAGAGTTTTCACAATCAGTCTACATGTGCTTTGTGTACTTGGAAAAGGGATATAAAGACCACATCATCCCTCAGGGAGTCCTGTGGGGGGTGTGCCAGATGTATGGGGTATGGGGCCCGTTGTTGTGGGGCATCAGATCCCAGCAGTGAGTTGGACTCATTCCTGGTAGGTGTTGGACTCCGCCAGGGCTGCAGCAGGTCACCGATTCTGTTCACAGTTTTTATGGACAGAATTTCTAGGTACAGCCAGGAGGTGAAGGAGGTCCATTTTGGGCGCCTCAGGACCTCATCTTTGCTTCTTGTGGATGATGTGGTCTTACTGGCGAAAACTGAACTGCAGTATGTGCTGGCGCGGTTTGCCACTGAGTGTGAGGCGGCTGGGATGAGGATCAGCACCAAATCAAAGGCTATGGTTCTTGAACAGAAAAAGATGGACGGCCCTCTCCGGGTGGGGAATGAGTTGCTGCCCCAAGCAGAGGAGTACCTTGGGGTCTTGTTCACAAGTGAGGGAAAAAAGAAACGTGAGATTGACAGATGGATCGGGGCAGCATCAGTAGTAATGCGGACGACCTAGGACATGCTGGAGAGATTATATCGCACAGCTGGCCTGGGAACACCTTGGTATTCCCCCAGTGGAGCTCGAGGAGGTGGCTGGTGAGAGCGCGGTCTGGGCGTCCCTGCTTAGGCTGTTGACCCCGCAACCCAACTTCAGACAAGCGGTGGAAAATGGATGGATGGGAAGGAACTTTGCCTACAGTCGTTTCCAAATATCGATTTTCTCAAAGTTTCATGATGCCAATTTGCATATACTTCAGAATGTTATGAAGAGTGATCAGATCATTTGCAAATAATTGTAAAGTCCTTTGTTCAATTGGGGTTCAATTGTTCAAAAGGTTCAATTGCTGTGAAGAAGGCTTCAGGGCACCTAGGAAAGTCCAGCAAGTGCCAAGACTGTCACCTAATGGTGATTCTGCTGCGGGATTGGGGCACCACCAGTGCAGAGCTTGCTCAGGAATGGCAGCAGGCAGGTGTGAGTGCATCTGCATGCACAGTGAAGTGAAGACTTCTGGAGTTATGGTCTGGTGTCAAGAAGAGCAGCAAAGAAGCCACTTCACTCCAAAAAAAAACGTCAAGGACAGACTGATATTCTGCAAAAAGTACAGGGATTGGACTGCTGAGGAGTGGGGTAAAATCATTTTCCCTGATAAAGCCATTTTCCAATTGTTTGGGGCATCTGGAAAAATTATTGTCCGGAGAAGGTGAGCACTACCATCAGTCCTGTGTCATGCCAACAGTTAAGCATCCTGAGGTCATTCATGTCTGGGGTTGTTAGTCACCCAAGGGAGTGGGCTCATGCACAATTTTGCCTGAAAACACAGCCATAAATAAAGAATGGTATCAATCCATCCTCTGAGAGAAATTTCTCCCAACCATCCAGGAACAGCTTGGTGAAGAACAATGCCTTTCCAGCATGATGGAGGACCGTGCAATAAGGCAAAAGTGATAACTAAGTGGCTTGGGGAACAAAATATCGAAATTTTGGGTCCATGGCTAGGAAACTCCCCAGACTTTAATCCCATTGAAAACTTGTGGTCAAATAAACACTGTCATGCCAGCCCCGCCATGCATGTCTATTCCCTGTGTTTACCTCAGGCGTGGCTCTTACTTAGCCACTCCTGAGTCTTATTAGTATTGCTTCTACCCTCTTTTTAACCGATCACCACTACCCAGTGTTTGTTCCTTGATTAGCTCCCTTTATTAGTTTGTCTCTGGCTTGTGATTGCTGTCCAGTCATTGTGGATACTGCCCATCGTGTCACACTGTTTCCCGTTCCTTGCCTGTTAATAAACGCCCCTGGAAGGGGTTTTGCATGACAGCCTGCCCAGGAAAGAATACGTTGCCATCAGTTAGTATTTGGCCCAGAAATTGACTAACACCATGCCAGGGTGAATTGCAGAGGTCTTGAAATTGAAGGGCCAACACTGCAAATATTGTCTTTGCATAAAATTGATGTAATTACCAATAAATGCCTTCAAAACATTTGAAATACTTGTAATTATACTTCATTTCATCATAGAAGCATCTGACAAAAAGATCTAAAAACACTGAAGCAGCATACTTTGTGAAAACCAATATTTGTGTCATTCTCAAAACTTTTGCCCACGACTGTACTTGTAAGTCACTGCAGGACAAATTTGCTCTATAGTTGCCTGTTGAGATCTGTTTCACTTTGGGTTGTTCTTGTCAATTGAGAGGACTTATTGTATGTTATTGTTCAATTTTTCAAGCCATGGTTTAGTCAGCTGTCTTTTTAGGTCCAGATGTTCGTACTGGTCAATTGATAAACAACAGACTGTTGTTAGGTTTTTTTTTTTACTAATTTGTTTTGAAGTCATATTTAGTTCTGTTAATTGACAAGTGGAGGGTTAATGAGCAGGTTACACATTCCTGTTTTAAAGCACTACTAATCTAAGATAAGACTAAAGATGAGGCCAAGTAGTTTATACACTTTGCACTTCAATTTAATGCAGGTTGATAGAGATTCTCTGAAATGTAAAGAGAGGGGTTTTCATTTCTCTGGTTGGATTAATAATGGAGAGGTCAAGAGGGGTAATGTGTTATCATATCTTAAGTCTTTGCTGATGTGATATATGAAACTCATTCAAAAAATAACACTGACGCTACACTCAGATGAAATTTTGGTTGGCTAGTCATATAATTCAATATTTGGCTTTAAATTAAGTGATGTAGCAATTCTCATTTGCAAAGTTATCCCATTTGACATAAAACAATGATTGCTGGCAAGAATGGAAGATACACTATTGTCACGCATACCGGTCAGACGATCGCCACGGGGACCCGGAAGTAGACGATCGTCCGGGAGATAAATAGAGGAACACTTCATTCAATCACCGCTCAGGCATTGTAAAATGACCCATGCCCTTTCCGACTGCTATCACCAGTACTGTGAGTACTCCAGTCTTTGGTTCATCTTCATCTTGATTGTGTGTGCATTTAGAATGTGGACTCTGGTGGGACTCTCTACTCTTTATTTAATGAGCGTTCATATAGTAATCGTGTGGTTATCCTACCTCTTCGCGTAGACTCTGTGTCTGGGTTACCATTCACGCTACACGGGCTATCCACTGTCGCCAGTCCATTCCATGTTTTCTACCCAAATTCCTGATAACTACAGACATGGACAAAATTGTTGGTACCGTTCTGTTAAAAAAGAAAAACCCACAATGGTCAATGAAATAACTTGAAACAGACAAAAGTAATAATGAATAAAATTTTACTTAAAATTAACTAATGAAAATCAGACATTGCTTTTGAGTTGTGGTTCAACAGAATCATTTTAAAAAACAAACTAATAAGAATTATACAAACGAGAGGAGGCCATTCGGCCCATGAAGCTCGCTTGGGGAGAACTTAACTAATAGCTCAGAGATGTTAAAATCTTATCTAGCTCTGATTTAAAGGAACCTAAGGATTCAGCTTGCACTATGATTATCAGGAAGACTATTCCATACTCTAACTACCCGCTGTGTAAAGAAGTGCTTCCTTAAATCCAGTTTGAAATGTT
>JAODKM010000449.1:0-11652 GCA_026780845.1 Petrocephalus sullivani
AAGCTGAATCCTTAGGTTCCTTTAAATCAGAGCTAGATAAGATTTTAACAACTCTGAGCTATTAGTTAAGTTCTCCCGAAGTGAGCTTGATGGGCCGAATGGCCTCCTCTCGTTTGTATAGTTCTTATGTTCTTATGATCTTATTTACACAATTCACAGCTTTTCCTAATTTTAAGTAATAATAATTTTGTGATTTGGCTATGTTTAGCTGTTATGCCCTGCCATCCTGCCCATCTCACTTTCTCTCATGTTAACTCTTTCCAACTGCCTCTTGTTGTGATCGCTTAGTACTCCTTGTTATAAAGGCTTCCCAGTCCAGTCATTGATGTTCAGTTGCCTGCAAGCCTCCCTGTTTGATCCTCTGTGATCCTGTTTATTTCCCCATTCTGTTTGTAAAGCCCCTTTTCTTTGCCCTCATGCCTGCTCCTTCGTCCTCTGTACCTTCAGAGCATGACAATAGCATTATAGTGTTATAGCGGTAATTGTGAAATGAAAAATTTTGCAACATTAGTAACGTAATGTGAGCGCAATAGGCTGCATCTGCAGCAGCAGATTGGGGCTAGGTAGGATCTGGTAGATGGAACAGTGATAAAAATGTTCTTGACCTAGGATCGCACTTTTGATCTTGGATTCAGAACCATCACACCCTTAATTTATACCCAGTGTTTCCCACACAATTAGTGGCAATGGCTGACATGGGTTCTGGTGTGTGTGCTGCATAAGAAAGGTGGCATGCCAACAATTTCTTAAATTAATTATTGTAATTAGTGTTGAGCGAACCCGAACTGTATAGTTTGCGTCCGTACTGAACTTTACGGTTTTTGGTACCCGGACCCGAACCCGAACTTTGCCATAAAAGTTCTGGTTCGAGTTCACTGTTCGGGCGTTTAATAAAGCTTGTTGAAAGGCTGCAGCCAATCAACAAGCTTTTACGCTGTATGCCCTTAGGAGCCATCACAGCCATACCTGCTAATGCGTCATGTGATCCAGCTGGATCACATGTAGTACCGCCCATCAGCTCTGAGTAGTGCAGGGACGGGAAGCAGGCAGCTGAAGTGAGGGACAGTGTTAGAAATCTCATCTTGCTATTTGTTCTGTTGGTGACCTATAGTGAATTTTTTGTGGGTGCACCCCTGTCAAAGAAGAAGAATTAATCTGGAGTGGCTTGCCCAAAAGCGATCTATCTTAGTGATTAATGAAAAAGATTAAGTACTACTTAGGAAAATAATGAGCGAGGTCTACGTGCCTTTCCCAAAACCCTTCGGTATTTCAGAAATAACAAACGATCTCTAAGTAGTACTTAGACCGGCTCCTCCCACACCTCGGGAGTGTGCACGGACTGTCGATAACAGGAACATCGACCCCACGTATTTCAATGGTGAAATGTGTTATATTGAGATGATGATGAGATGAGATGAGATGACTCTTTATTGCTATTGCAATACACCATGTAACTGGTCACAAGTACCAGCGAAAAATTGGCCATCAACCCGACCATACATATACACAAACATCACAATATGGGAGACAGGTCGGGAAGACGGGGGATGTTAGAAGAACAAAGAAAACGGAGTTACATCGGGAATGAGGAGGTGATAAAAAACCCAGTAAGGAGTACAGTGTGGGAACAGAAAAAAAACACCTCAGCAACATAAGCACATAATCACTACACATTACAACATAAAAATCGTGACTTGCAACCGGGGAGGGAAAAGGGAAGTGGATAAAGCCCAGCATAGACAGACAGTCGTCGGTCCTGTGCAGCCACGAGGGCGCTGGTCACAGACCCACCTGTCCACACCGAGGGTACGAAGCGGCGAAGATGTGGGATGGGGGAAGGGTTCGGTGAGTGTGTGTCTGTACGTTTGTATATGTGTGTGTGTATCCAATGTCCTTGGGATTGGGGGAGAGGAATGCAAGAGAGTCTTGCTGCCTTGTTCTACCGGGGGGGAGTTTCAGGTCAGCAGCAGCCTTGGCCGAGTCCCGTGCTGATTAGGGGGGTGCCGAAAGCAGATAGAATAGGTTGATTGGGTTTCGGTCCAAATATTGTCAAAATATGACTAGGGTTGAGCTTTCCATCCACTGCACGTACTGTCAAGTAGGCGGCGGGAGGAACGACCCATGATGCAGGATGCGGGTTTGAACCCCTCAAAGGGGTGTTTATTTCCAGTATGGGAAGAACAACGGGGAGAAACGGGAAGCATACCACACGCAACATTAACAATACCCGACAAGGGGCACAGGACACACTAAAATAGGGCAACACATCAAGGGTCAAACACGAGGCAAACCAATTTTAGTGGTCAATAGTTTTCAATAGTTTTTCTTTTAAGTATCACCAGACTGTCAAATGTATAGGGTTGTGAAAGGGTTATTTTGTATGGCTGAATGAGGTCCACCATGGTACACAAAATTATTTATTTATGTATTATTTCATTACTTATTCTTTAGGCAACACCTCAAATGTGGTATTCATTGACTTGCACAGACTTTTCAGTCAGGTGGTCCAGGGGGGCATGGGGCATCGCCAACGGGTACTTTTTACTTCCATAAATATTCGTGATCACGGGGTGGGGGGGTGCAGTGTATGCTGTTTATGTTAACGTGCTGTGTAAGCCATATGAAATATTAAGCTGTATTGTTAAAGCTGCACTTACGCTATGTATGTGAAATTACTTCCATTTTAATTCTACTTCCTTATATTCAAGTTCTAATTGCGATTGTGCAACGTTTTTTCAACCAATTTTATGAATTGCATTTCATGTTCATGGTCATTCACAAGTCAATTCTGAATGGTGCACGACCCTGTTATGTACTGCTATGAAAATGTGCACAGGAGTTACAACAACGAGTGCCGTTTGCGCTAATTTATAGTCTACGTTATAGTTTTATATTTGTCTTAACTGTACATTTAACTGTACGTTATTATATCATCGCTTATTGTATCATCGGCATTATTACGTTGGCCAAAGAAGACTGCCAGTGTGTTTTTGTGATCTATTTTGGCCGATCTCTGCGTCTTTGTGATAGGACAGCAGCGAGCTTGATGGGCCGAATCGCCTCCTCTCGTTTGTATAGTTCTTATGTTCTTAACATTGTTAACTTAACCTATTAATATAAATAAGACAAATTAATCTAATCAATCAAATGGCATTATCTTACAAACTTTGGACGAGATGATGCTGCCTTCATCGCAACTCGGAAAAACGGGACAAACCGAGTCCCGTATTGATTAAAAATGGGACGCATAATTTTATTGTTAAAAACGGGACGATTCTATATTTTAAGGGATGTGTGGCAACCCTGTTCCCTATCCACGTTTGTTTGCAGGCCAATTGTCCTGCTCTTACCCCCATTTTGCAGCCATCTGATGTTTTTAGAGCCATTTTAGTGCCCCAAAGTTTGGGTCCCCATTGACTTCAATGGGGTTCTGGTCCGGGGTCAAGTTTGGGTCAATTTCGAGTCCAGGTGTTCGCTGAACTCTATTTGTAGGTCAATTATGAAAACAACTTTTGAAACATAATTCTGGCTTTCAATAAGAAATAAATATTTAGAGAAGACAATAGTATGTATGAGACAGGCTTTTGCTTTTTCACCAGATTTATATTCCTCACCCTTTACATTTTCATATATATCTTTTCAATGTGACAAGACGCATCCGTTCAATATTGTAGTCTGCTAATGGGTATGCATCATGTAGTTCTTGTGGTTTGATAAGTTCCACTTCCTTGCCTGGTGATGTTTTGACATCATAAGCTCTATAGTGTTCAATATACAATCCACTACGCTTCTTTACAATGAAGATGAACTTTTCCTGCGATATCACCATTGTATCATTGTACGATTTCATTAAACTCTCGCAGTCCTCAAGATCATTGTGAAGCACACCATGTGTAAACTTGACAACCTCTGTTTCAGAACATTTGCGATTTCCTTGTCAAGAATATCTACGTGAACAGTGGAAACATTTGTCACTTCCAATGGAGGTCTGGCAAAACTAAATGCATGCACATGATGTGCAATCTGATACTGATGTTTCTCTGAAAGAGACAGGAGCACATTTTTGAAGCATCTGACATTTCTTGCAACTCTTTTGAAAAAGCTATGCTTTGCCTCAAATCACATTGTCCATATGGCCACAATTGGACCAAACTGACGAATCAAGTGGGGATAATACTGTTGGTATTTTGGTTTAAGTTCACAGTCTGGGAAAACCTCTTTAAATCTTATTCTGCGCTCTGAGATCTTAAAATCAAGATACGCAATGGAGTCCTCAGTATGAAGAGGACAGACAACAAGATCAACAATGTCCTTGATGCGTCTTAGCAGGGCGAGGGAAAAGGCGGACACAGGAATGCAGAAATCTCCTGGTCGGGAGCTTTATTTCGTGCAAAGGTTATATAGAACGCGAGACTTCAATGACAGGACTGGGGAAAAAGACTTGAACGCGGACTGAACTACACACGATCACTAATGCAGAACGAGAAACAGCAGGGTGAGCAGTAATTATGAAAGTTGCAATTAGTTACCTGAAATCAGGTACCTGTAACTCATTAGTGTATTTTATTTCCCCTTCCTCTTATAGTTTTTTTTTTTTAGATGAGATGGATTCAAGATGTGTGCAACACACTAATTACTGGCCTAAACAAAGTAATAAGACTGGTGTCAAACAAAGAGGGACAGTGTGGACAGTATTTTTTTCCTTTCTGCCTCTCTTTTAAATTCAGAAGTACATATTACGCTTCTGCCCCACTTGTAGCCCTTTATTTGAATACAGTATGTGCTTGTAAATTAAGACAATCCATTTTAACTTAGCCGTCATATTTTTATATTATACATTTCGTCAGTAGTGAGAAGTGTTTCTTCAGGTGATCATCTGGAAAAATATAATGTATATCATGGGTACTGATTTTGTACTTTCATATTGCAGTAGAACAGGATTAAGGAAACTAACAGAGCATAAACCATGCAAAATACATGCAACTAGAATTCACACACCTTACATCAACCAACTACAATTCACATACACAATACAGATAGAATGACCAACTAGAGACTGGAACTTAAACAGGCACTTAAATACACTGGAACACAGGGCACAACCCGGAACAGGTGCAACTCATGACTAATAAACCAATTGGGGAGGGCACAGGACAACAAGCGACAGGTGGAAAAAATAAACTCACAGAGAACACTACAGACACAGAAACTAGAAACACCAACCAATACACTAAGATAATAAAATAGGACAGAGGAACCAAAAACACAAGGAGGGTAAACTGAGAAAAAACTGAAAACTCACAAATAAAGAAGGCTGGCCTTTAGCCAGCCTCAAACCCTAGTGATGGTGAGATGAAGCTTTGTTGCAGCACCGAAGCATTCCAGCCAATTGTGTCAAAAAAGGGTTCATGCTCGAAGCTTCAAATGAACACTGAGGACATCTATTGGTTGAAAAATGTATGACATCAAGCGCTCACAATCAATCAAAGGATTAAGAGCAATGAGCTCCAGTGTAATGTACGGAAGCCCGTTTCCACCACTTATAAAATAGTTCAGATACTAAGTCATACAATGATTAATCATCATTGTTGATGCGCCACACCACTGAACAACAAAATGAGTCCTCAGCGGTACTTGCGGGTCGGGGACTTGAGCCAATAATTCTTCGATTACACGGATCGCAGACCCTAATCACTACACCACCTGCCTGTTCAAGATGCTTTCAACTACTTATACTATACTAGTATCCCATAACATAACTTTCTTATATAAGTTTCTCATAATTTCGACTCAGTATCTCATAATTATGACTTAGTCTCTCGTAATCATGGCTAAGTATTTTATAATTATGACTTAGTATCTGAACTATTTTTAAATGTTTATTTTTGTAGCGGAAACGGGCTTCTGTAGTAATGTTATAATACTAAGTAACAAAAGTGTTTAACAGGGTAGAGGGATGTGAAATAGGAAGAATGGGTGTTATTGGAGTGCGTCTGTAAACTGAATGTGAAATATAAGAATAATGCTTGTGCTGACGCTAGATTCAACACACTTCCCAAACCAATTGGCTGTGGCTTCCCACATGAAGCTTCAAACGTCATCGATTACGTTATCGGCAAAAGACACAATACAAGACACAGATACAAGCTCCAACACTGGGCTTCAGGTATGATAGCCCTGCCTACTTGATACGCGCTTTGAAGCTTCGACGCTTCGACGCATGATTTAACACCACTATCAAACCCATGACACAGGGAATAACAGAGCTGCATACTCAGCCCACTGAGATATGCTGCAGTTTGGAAAGCAGGGGCAACAGACTAGTAGCAAACCACAAGGAGGGGAATCAGGATAGCCAGCAACACCAGCTGGTTAAAGGGGGAAGGACACAAAGGACAGGGCTGGACGGGCACCGATCCTGACACAGCTTGTTCATTTCACAGAAGGGGGTGGGGGCAGTTAAAACTTCTCTGCTTGGCCACAATAAAAAGATGGTTTGCTTGGAGGGGTGAAGGAGAGTTTTACACCTAACCAACGGTCAAGCATGGTGGTGGTAGAATCATGCTGTTTTGCTACCTATATTGTACATTGGTATGTCGCATAAGGAGGATAGAATAATGAAGGAGCACTAGATAGATTGGGAATTTTTTTGTCATAGCAGCAGACATACTCTAAAAAGATGAACATAGAATCATAGTATAATAAGTAATTAACCCTAAGGAGTCCAAGGCCTTGCAGCCATTTTAAAATATTTCACCTATTTAAAAAACATTTATCTCAAAGTGCTACAAATACTTTTTAAAGTCAGCAACAATAATCCAAGACGATTTAGAATGTGAGTATTCTATTTTTTGTTAAAATCAATTTTAAACATATACTTCAAAAACCTATTTTCAGATGTGCTAAGAAATTGTAAAGAATCACATTAAAAGCATTTCTAGCTGAGACTTTTGAGCTGTGTAATACTCAGCATCGAGTTCACCAATCAGTTCTCCCTTTTGTACAGGTTCAGTGGCTATAAAACACATATGTTTAACTGACAGAATTTTTTTTTTCTCCCTGCTTGGGAGTTTTTGGTTCCTCTCCTCCGTTGTCAATTGGCTTTTTTTCTTTTCTTTTTTTCTATTCTTTATTTCATTCTATATATTTCATTTTATATGTATATCGATGTATATCAATGTATTCTAACACACCCATGTAAAGCGCCCTGGGACAACTCTGTTGTGAAGGGTGCTATATAAAAATAAACTGAACTGAACTGAATTTTCTCCTTAGCAACAAAAGTAGCAAGCCTGGTTTATCTCTAATGCAGTCACCAAAGCCAAAATGCCACAGCCTGGGCATGCCAGTTGAAATTAACCAGAATGCTACAAGCAGACTAGCAAGTTAATTTACAAGTTCTAGAACACAGCACTGCTGTTTGCTAATTGCTGTATTTTTCTAACCTGTAATGACATTCAGTGAGCAATATCTGATATTTATATTTACTACATTTTTGCACAAAAGTGTCTTGTTTCTTTGGGTTACTTGGATTACATGGAAAACTAAGTTCACAATGAGTAAGTCATTTACAATATGTATTTTAAATACATTTAATTGAAATACTGTCCAGCTCTGCCTACAACCAGAACAAACTGCACAGAAAAAAATAGGAAAATGGCTGATAACATATGTCACAATAACACAAGGCAATTTATAATACAATGTAAATGAAATGCGTAATGTTAACAGGAAATACAATGTAAACCTTTCTCTCTTTCCTTACTACTTCCTGTTTCACCCTTAGTTATGAGCCAAATCTTGTCTGTCAGGCCGTGCACCCTTTTCACTATTCATATTTATATTATCCATCCATTTTTCAGTTTTCCATAAATAGCCTGGAGCCCATCCCAGAAACCAAAGGGCACAACTTGGACAGAATGCTAGTATTTCACAGGGTACACACATCCATAGAGGGAGAGGGAGAGAGAGAGAGAGAGATACTAGACTAGAGAGTCCAGCATACACAGTCCATTATCCAGTACACAGAAGCACAAGGCAGCAGGCATGAGACCCACTGGATGGGATGCCAGTTTGTTGTAGGCAACACACTCACACACTTGGCAATTTACAGAAATTCACCTAACCAGTTTTTAGAATAGGGGAATAAAATGGACATTTAGCTAATACAATTTCTTCATCATGGTGAGACTGGACTCTGATCCTGCACCTCAGCCACTCCCCTGCATGCATGGTCCTCTCACCAGAAAGCTGACAGCTGTGCCTCATTGTAGTTTTGGTTATACCTAATTTGACCGGTGTAGCTGGTTTTCTCAATGTAAGGAAATGTTGACAGAGGTCCAGTTACTGAACACTTCTCTGCCCAGCTTCCTCCAAGTGCCTGAGCTCCATCCTGTGTGGTTTTGTACATGTGTTTCTCCTGATACCCTGCCTGATGAGTGTGTGTGTACTGATCTCACCCCAGCTGCTTATGTGCCTGCCTTTTTCTTCCCAGGATAGACTGCTCACTTTGTGACCTCCTGTTCTGATTGATCCACTCCTTAATATCTGTGGCCTGTGTAGGTTTGTTCATAATTTTAGCTTAGTGGCAACCCCCTCACTGTGTGGATCCCCCCATCGACTGGTGTCCTGAACCCCTGACACAGAATCTGCCTGTGAGACTGAAGCAGGCATTCATCCAAGTACCTATCCTCCACAAGTGTGAGAGTCCCCTTCATGGTGGAGGTGGATGTGTTGGACACCAGTGTGGGAGCTGTCCTCACTTAGTGAAGCAGGAAGCCCTTGAAGTTTCACTCATGTGCATGCTTCTTGTGTAAACTATCCATTACAGAGTGGAAAAATGTGGGGAACTGGGAGTTCCTATTCATCAAATACCCCATGAGGAGTGAAGGACTGGTCACAAGAACCGTGAATACATAAAACATACTAAGCATGTAAACCCTTGGCAGGTCCAACTATATTCTTTGTCTGCTTTAGATTCATGCTTACTTACCTCCTGGGTGAGCAAACTCAAAGACTAAGACCCTCCTCATAGAGATGATGCTGACCGAACATTCACGTCCTCAGACACCCTTCACATGCTAACCTGTTTTGTGGCACCTGTCCAATGGGGCATGGAAGATGTGCACTGCAGCAAGATCCAGCTCCTACAACCACCCCTGGCAATAAGCAGTACATGCCTGCCGCAATGTGACCCCAGCTGGGAAATAGGCACCCCCGTCATTGAGTTGCAGGCATCCTGGCATTTGGAAGACCACGGAGCTAGTAAGTCAGCAATTGTGCTGGCCGTCTCTAGAATCACACATTCAAAGTTATGTCTCCTCCTGCCCTACTTCCACACAATCTAAGACTCCCAAAGCACTCCTGTCACACCAGCTCCAGGCCTTGCCTATACCTCAGCACCACTGGTCACATGTGACCATGGACTTTATTACCAACTTGCCAAAAACGAGTAAGGTTCAAATACATCAAAAAGTATGTTGTTAAAAATTACAAATACTTTCTTAGAAGATAATAAATAATGGTAACGACACATGTCACGTACAATATGTCTGCAGGCTGTTTTCCACTGAAGCAAAAGAGCAGCGAGGAGGCGATACAAGCCGTTTTCTCCCTTCCGTCATTATGGGCAACGTGAGGTCGCTGGACAACAAGACGGACGAACTTAAGGCGTTGGTCAGAAGCAACAGGGAATTTCGTGAGTGCAGCTTAATGTGTTTTACTGAAACATGGCTGCATGAGCGCATTCCTGACTCTGCCGTGGACGTTACCGGCTTTCCGTCTGTTCGAGCTGATAGAACTTAAGAACTTAAGAACTTAAGCGATAAGCGCAAGGGGGGAGGACTCAGCCTTTTTGTTAACAAGAGATGGTGTCACCCTAATCACAGTGTGCTTAAGGAACGTGTCTGTAGCACGGATATCGAGCTGGTAGCAGTAGGGCTTCGCCCATTTTATCTGCCCCGAGAGTTCTCACATGTGATAGCAATTGCTGTTTACATTCCACCGTCGGCCGATGCGACGACGGCGTGTGACGTCATCCACTCTGCGACCATGAGACTTCAGACGAAGTACCCGGACTCTTTCATCCTGACTTCAACCACGTCTCTTTAAATAGAACACTCAGTATATTTACATAGTACGTGGACTGCCCAACCAGGGAAAATAAGACACTGAACTTGCTGTATGCTAATGTTAAAGAGGCATACTGCTGTACAGCTATTCCTACTCTGGGCAGATCTGATCACAGTCTAGTACAGCTTCAACCAACATACCTACCTCTAGTGAAGAGACAACCAGCCAAGGTCAGGACAGTGAGGGAGTGGTCTAAGGAGACCATTTCAGCTCTGCAGGACTGTCTGGAGATCACTAACTGGGAGGCTCTGTGTGAGCCGCATGGTGAGGACATTGATAGCCTTACTGAGTGTGTCACAGAATACATCAAGTTCTGTGTTGATCTCAATGTGCCACTTACATCAATATGCTGATTCCCCAACAACAAGCCATGGGTCACCAAGGACATTAAAGCCCTCCTGAATGAGAAGAAGGAGGCTTTCAGATCAGGGGACAGAGAGGTAGCCAAAAAGGCACAAAGACTTCTGTCAGTGAAGCTAAATGAGGGAAGAGACAGCTACAGGAGGAAGCTGGAGCGTAAGCTGCAGAAAAAGAACACCAGAGATGTCTGGAGGTGCATGAAGTCTTAAGTCTACCTGCCAGGTGACAGATGGAGATGTCAAGAGAGCTAACGAACTCAACCAGTTCTATAACAGATTCGATTATGTCTCATTCAGGTCCAGCACGACCCTCAATATACACAACACTCCTCTGCCCTCCTACGTCTGCGCCTCTCCAGGATGTGACTCCACATCTTACCTTTCCTCCCCCTCCATCATTTCACCTGCTAGAGTTCCAAAACACTCGGACACCCCGCTACCAGCCTTCACCATCACAGAGGACCAAGTGAGAAAAGAACTAAGCAGACTCCATCCGACCAAGGTCGGGCCCAGATGGCATAAATCCACAGGTGCTCAAGCTGTGCGCCACTCAGCTATGTGGAGTACTGCTGAGGATCTTCAACTTGAGCCTCAGTATAATGAAGGTGCCAGTGCTGTGGAAAACCTTGTGCTTGGTCCCTGTGCCAAAGAAAGCATTCTCCAGGGCCCCATCGGACTACAGGCCAGTTGCACTCACTTCACACAGCATGAAGGTCTTTGAGAGGCTGGTCCTGGATTCTCTCCGACTAGTGCTTAAACCATCATTAGATCCACTGCAATTTGCATATCAGGCCAAAATTGGAGTGGAGGATGCCATCATATACCTGCTACACTAAGGGGCTCAAAATCCACCAGGGCAAGTCAAGGTGTAGAACATCAGCAACTCAAGTGCAACGCACGGATCTAGCATCCGGTGAGACGAAGGAGAACCCCAGCCAGGAAGCACCCCACAGAGCTGAGGATCTCTCTGCGCTCGAGCTGCCCCATCACCAGACATAAGCAGACTCCCCCGCAGTAACCCCAATCTGTTTGCCAAGGAGGGAGAAAATCAAGTGGCTAAAATCATCAGACACCATCGCTTGGACGCATAAGAACATAAGAACATAAGAACTATACAAACGAGAGGAGGCCATTCGGCCCATCAAGCTCGCTTGGGGAGAAC
>JAODKM010000450.1:0-11629 GCA_026780845.1 Petrocephalus sullivani
ACATACACACAATATTTGTGGAACAGTGCAAAATGGTAACTGTGTGACATATCAAAGAGGAGCACCTTGCGGAGAAAGACCCTGTAGCTTCCCAGCGCTTCCAGCACGGAGCAGAGATGTGGCCAGTCGGGATGCTCTGGGGCCGTGTGCAGGAAGAGGGCCTGGAAGAGCGTCAGGTACTCCTCAATACGAGATGTGGGCAGCAGTAACAGCTTCTGAAGGCTAGGCGTGCAGCATAGGAGCATCAAGCACTGAAGCACTGACACACCTTAGCATATTTGTCTTTTTAGTCAATTACTCTTAGTGCACATCTTTATATACGTTAAATTATTATTTATCCAGAGCAACTTATCTACTTTATTATTTCATTGACAAAGTATGCTTCAAAGTTCAGGTCCCTCTAGTAATCTACACATTTTCCACCATGGGACCAGGTACTCAATGGTGTGACATTTAGCTCCTTGCAGTTGTCTACTCACAGAACAGTACCTCAACATGCTGGTGGCCAGGGTCCTGTCCTGTCTCCTCAGAAAGGCCCGGAACGCGGTGATCATCTCCCTACACTGCAAAAAGGACAAATATGGCAACTTAGGATATGCAGTGTTTTCTTATCCTTCAGAGCATTATCACTATCCTGTTAGCTTTCCTCTGTGCTGAAGAACTTTTCTGAGGCACACGCACAAAATTTTTTTTAATGAAACTGATGGAACAACAGCGTGTCTGCAAAGTTTGAAAATGATGGTGGTAATAAGAGCCGACAAATACTTTCCGAGTTATCACATTCACATAGCCAAATGTCTCCTGAAGTTACCCCTGCCATCGCTGCTAATTGGCACTGCCTCAATTTTGGTGTGATTATTCTGACAATTTAACCAGTTGTAGATCTTCACCATACAATTTTGCTATTTTGAAAAAAATGTCTACTCAATTTTGAGTTATCACACTAAGAGGATAAGTGTCTGCAGTGGTAGCAGACCCGTACTAATACCATGTAGTTAAGTTATATAAGTTATAGTAAGAATTTTGGCTATATTCTAATCCATTACATCTTAAATAACTTCCATGGCTGAAGCCTTAGTTACGTTATATGATTCTCCGTCCATCCATTTTCTAACCACTTATCCTATTCAGGGTCACGAGGGGACCAGAGGCTATGGGCGCAAGCCAGATAATTAACTCTCTCTTTATGCTATTTGGATAACAGCTGTCCTATTACAGTGGGCCCCTGAACCCACCCTGTCGATGGTTCGGAGGACAGTGGGATAATTTTTGAGGAAGTTTGTGTAGGCCCTCAGCTTGGAACAGAACTTGAGGCACACATCCCCCACATGATGGACAGGCCCCTGGTCCTGCAGCCTCACAGTTAGCTCTTCCAGGAAAACGCTGTGGAAAGAGGACAAATTTTGCATGACACACTGTCCTCGAGTGAAGCAGGTATACAAGGACGTACTCTGTCTGAACAGAATGAGTCATTTATCAAGGAAATAGAAGTGGGATAATGTTTAATTCATAGTCAAAATGAAGCTGTTAATGGAGTTAAATTGTAATTTTTGTCCAGAATGCAAATCCCAGATACACTGAGGTGGCAAACCACCTTTTTATAAATAACTGCTCCAACGTGCTACAGCAGTTGATAGGAGCAGCCTGTTATAACCTTGTGTTTGTCTTCGTGAAGATTACAGGGAAAAATACTCAAGTAAAACAGGATACTGGATTTCATCTATATAATCATCTATCCATCCTGTTTACTTTTCCGGTTATCTGCCCCTCTATACTGTAGCAATATTAAATCATCTGGCTGCATGACGATTAATCGCCTAAGATACGCACGTGTTGACCTCCAAGATTTCCAGAACAGGGGAGAAGATTGTGAGGAGTTTGGCGGAACTGAGAATGGCCCGGTTGGAGTCAAGGGCAGCCTTGAGGGGGCCATAGTACACCCGAATGACTGCCTGTAGCAACTGTATGTAGACCTTCTCGCTGTGGAGCAGTTCAGAAGCCACCATGGCCCGTCCGTTGGCTTTGCTGTGAAGACCCTGAATATACCATGGACACACACTAAAACACACAGATATTATCCTAATGGGCTAAAGTGTGTTGGTCTTCAAGCGGTCTTATAAAGCTGGCTTATAAAGCAAAAGACTAGAGCCAACCAAGGCCAGCGAACAATGAGCTCCTATCCCCTACCGGCCATTGTGAAAATTTGCACTAGAACACGCTAACGGCTAGAGGTTAAAGTTGACATACAGGCCAATCATAGAGCAGAGTTTTGCCAATTAGCTTCAACGCTGATTCAACATGCTAAATTGGCCAAAATGACACTTATAAGGACCAATCTCGGCCTGACCATGCTGCACACACTGGCACGACAGACAGGTACAACAGACAGGCACCGACTCTCACCGATATGACCCGACAGCTTCCAGCTTGGAGCGCTCCATGTTTTAAGTTTGCTTCAGAACAGAAGCACTTAATCTGATCCGATTGGTTAAATACTGTGCTAAACTGAAAATCAGAGAACACTGTGTGCCTCCAGGATGGGATCCCCCACTTCTGGTTCAAGAGTGCAAGAATCACTTGCAGATTTTCCTGTCTAAACACACCATAATCAGCTAATTACCAGGTTTAGTAGGTTTGCTTGAAGAGGGAACTCCGCAAACTCTGCCGGAATCTGGCCCTTCAGGGCCGGAATTGGGGAGCCCTGGTTTAGCAGAAGCTTTAATGAGTGAAATCCACACTTGTCACAGTGTCGCACCAATGCACCCACACACACACACACACACACACACACACACACACACACACACACAAAGGACAATGCCAAGCCAATTGCACATTGACCTGTGGTGTCAGACTAATGTGATTCTGGGCTCCGGTCTGGTTGCTCTGCGTCACCACGCTATCCGTCCTGTCCGCACAGAGCTCCTCACATCTTCTTCGCAAGAACGAGGAAAGGTACTGCAGGGGATTGTCCTGCAACTCCGACAGAGGACGGAAGAACAGTGAGACCTTTATGACACAAAAGGAAACTGAAGGATTCTGAACAGCCACACTAATAAGAGGGATGTTTACACGGGTCTCTCTGGAGAGTGCCGCCAGACCCTCGGTTAAGGCTTGGATCACCTCTGAATTGGTGTGGAACTCACAAGGGGCAACCGTATCCCACAGAAACTGACCTGTGTGAGCAAAACAAGAATAAAACATGTCTGTACTGCAGATACAACCAGCCCACCTTCCAAAAGCTAACATCTCTGGAATGCATTTTCCTCTATTTTTAAAATGACCTCAAAAAATAGTTAATGCGGAAAACTCGACACAGCAAAGTGGAAACACGTGCATCCTGCGTAATTATAACTATGGTATACTTGTAGAACTCTGTGCATTAATGCTGTGTTGATTTATTGGATTATATGACAAAGACAATCTAGGCATTACCATCATGGATATTTCAAAGGCTTCCTCCAGTCAGGTCTGGGTTAAAGCGGCACACATTCGGTCTCCTTTCCTTTTGGGACCTCACCTAGTGCCCGCCCCCTTATCTCCAGGGAGAGCTCTTTCAGCTGGGGTCCCAGCTGCACCCTGATGGTCCCCAGAGTCTCCCCCAACCACTCAGCCTGCCTAGCCCAAGTCAGCAGCTCGGCCTCGCCAAAGTACAGCCTGGGGGGGAACTCTGTACCTCCGGACCACTCACTTAGAACTAGGGCATAACAACAAATAACTCACCGCATTAAAATACAATGTAGCAAGGCGTGGAGAAGCATTCACCAGCCTAGAGGTAAAGCCTAAGTGTTTCAGCATCTTCTCCTCATTTAAATTTGTGTATTTTATCAGGTCCTAATCTTTTGTTTTTAAAGAGATCAGATTTTGTAGAAAGATTTCATTTTCGTTTATTTATTTATTTTTCCGTAATTGTGGTCTGTATTGGTTCCGTAAAAAGGCACGTGACCCCCCCCCCCCCCCCCCATGCTCACTGTGTTGGTACGATCCAGTTGCCAGCCCAGAGGGAGCTCTGACTCTCAGGCCTGTCAGGGTGGAGAGCTTCGCCATCAGCTCCGTTCCTGTCACTGACAGTGACAAAAGATGATAGCTGGGATGTGACAACAGCCATGATTTATAAAGGGAGACCAGATGGCTCAATGGCTTCAGAAACAAGTCTGACAGGGGTGAGATGTTTTTCCCAATATTACTCTTCCTTCTGGGAAAATTAGCAGCGAGGGCTATTTCTCACTATTGCTAAGTGACTTTATAATTACATGTCCTCTATCCACTCTTTCAGTAACAAACAGATGTCAGGAAACAATAAGGAATTGTTAAATTTCACTGTAAACCACCCTATTATACGACAGATTCATTTAAATAATCCACTTTGGGAGATTTTAAAAATGCAAGCTCGTCAAGAGACTAAAACTAGTATAACTGGCCAAGTATGAGGCATTAGTGACAAAGACAGGAGTGTTTCTCATAGCTGAACAAGCTTGTAATTCTAAAACACCCCTCTGATTTTAACAATGACACACAGCAACAGCACACAGAGACGCATAGGCCAGTAGACGCAGCATATAAACCTGAAGCTGCTAGAGGGGCAAAGATGAGCAGGCTTCCCCCTCCTGTTGACGATGCTACCCAGCCAGCCAGCCTCTCCCAGAATTCCCTAATGTCTGGCCGCAGCACTGACTTCTGCGTCACCCTGCAGCCTGTGGGAAGGGACAGCCCAGTGTTTGTCTTAATAGCTCAACCCCAAATGAGGAAAATGTCTCTGTCCTGCATGAAGGAAAAACCACAATTAATTCAACCATAATTTAGCACAGACATTTAAGACAGAGAAGTGGAAATGATCTTTCACAGCAACCGTAAGCAATCCTAAAACTCAATGTGAATAACTGATATTTAAAAAATCAGAATTTATTACAGGATGTAATTTCAATTCAGTTTAATTTAGTGCCTTTCACAACAGTCGCCCCAAGGCCCTTTACATGGGTGTGTTGTGATACATCACAACATCATTAAGAGTATTCATGTATTTAATTATACAAAAACAGGTAAAAAGGGGAACGAAGGGAGGAAGGAGGGAAGGAATGAGGAGAGAAAGAGAGAGATAGATAAATGCACAGCGGAGAACAATGACGCATAAAACTACTATCACAAAAGCCGCGACTGTGTTAAGTAATGAAAATAAAACAATTCCAGTAATAAAAACATTAGGGATCTTGTGGATAGCGCTGCTTCGTCCCTTATAAAAGGACCTTTCTGTGGACAATCTCTGTCCATTAAATAGGTAGGTAATTCACTTACGGCACAGCAGCGGAACCGATATTTTTCCGCACCGCGAACCTGATGATTTCCTTGGGTTTCACGTGTCTGTGTTTGTGGGCGTATACGCAGTCACTTTGGGCCACCTCTGATTGGTGAGCATGACTGGCACGCGAGGAGCCCGTGTAAAATGATAGAAATTAAGCCCAAACCTGTCGGATCGAGTCGGGTCGGGTCCCACCGGGTTCAGGCAAAGATCTTCAGCTCTAATCACTTAATTCCGGGTTAACATGCATTGTAACCCCTATTGTAACCATTTATACTGAGTTTCTGTAATGCCTTACATTATCACGTTACAGCAAAAAGCAATGCATTACAGTAATTCATTACTTTTGTAACGCGCTACTCCCAACACTGTATATAAATGCATACACACACACACACACACACACATACATATAGATGGATGACAATGCAGGAGAGGAACAAAAAAAAAATCCTTAGTAGAGGGGAAGAAAACTTCTGGGGCTCCAAAGCCTTATTGTGAGTTTCATCCTGCCTGGCATATTAGTCAGTCGTTTATCCTAGGCAGGTCTGGACACAAAGCTGGGGTACTCCCTGCATGGGATTCTAGGTCATTGCAGGGCACTGAAATATGTATATGCATAGTCATTTATTAGGTAATGCAAAAGCATATTACATCCACCTTGTAAAAGATTGACCTCCTCTGCATCTCCTTCTGCCAGAACAGCCACACTCTGGACCATCGTTCCATGCAGCAACCTCTCCACCCTGAACAGCAGAGCTTCCAGAGTGCTCCCGCTGTGGTCATACAGCAAAGGCACCACTGCAGCGCGTGCAGCTGACAGCAGCAGCTGCACATGACAAATCAGTGTTATACGGGGGGCGTCACCCAAAGAAGCCTGCCCAGAACACTGGGTCAAAGCTGACTAGCCAAGTCATTTTTTTCCCAGTTTAACCCCTCTTAACCTCTCATGCTTATTCCGTAGCACTGCACCATACTGCATCTCAGCATCTCCAGAGCCATCTCCTACCTCATATGCTGGTACCCTGGATGAGACCAGGAGCAGGTAGAGGGGAGGCTGAGATGGCAGCAGAATGTGGGATTCACCCTGTGTCCGGTAACTGAAAACAGGAAAGGAAGTTCAACACGCATCCCTTCCAGATCCAATACAGTAAATCATAATATTCTTCTATACACCTATGCAACTGCTTATTAGGGTTGGATGATATATCAATAAAATATCGCATCATGATATTGATATTTTTTTTATCAAATTCTGTAAAAGTATGAGTCCATCGTTGGCGTAAATAATCTTTATACCTGTCACAACACCCTTATGACTATTACCAAAACAATTTGGTCATCACAATCATGATATGTAACTGTTTTCTACATATGAATTTTAGAATATCGTGATAAATATGAATATTGTGATATGGATAATGGGCATATGACCCAGCCATACTGCTTATTCTATAAAGCGTTTTTTGTGGCAGTATATTTTATGAAAATAAGATAAAGCAGTTTTCACATATAACGCCTGAAACCTTTAAACATACTGCAAAACTGGTGTCTGACTGAAATCCAGAGTAAAGTCCAAAACCTCTTAGCTGACCCTTTGGATAGTGATCGCAAGGAGCTGGTCATGTGACTGCTCATCAGCAGGGATCCCTCAGTGGGGCAGAGCCAACTGCCTGGCTCCGTTAGTGGAGACAGGCTGGACCTTGAGCGGCTTCTCTCCTGAACATACAGGACACAGAATAAAGGCAATATGGCCCACAGTTAATATCATTCATCACTAATGCCATCTTTGCTACCCTGATCCCCTGATGCCCCCTCAAAATGGGGGCAGTTTCCATGGGCATGCTACTCAGAAACCCTCACCCCCCCCCCATGCACGTACCGGGGTCTATCAGACTCATCACCTGTGGTTTCATTGATGGCCAGGAACAGACACATTCCTATTGTAGATATACAGCAGTGGTTTCCAACCATTTTTACAGCGAGAGTCACTTTAACAAAGAAAATACTCTAGCAAGCTACCAAATCGCAACAGTATATTTTACCAAATGTATATTTTGCCGATGAGGGGGGAGGTTGCATATTGTGTCGTAATCTACTAGAAATGTTTTGATGATTGACCTGTCGATCACATTTAACCCAGTTGGCTGCCACTGATACAGGGGATACCACTGACTGTCTTACCCCTAAGAGCACCAAAGCAGCTCTCACGTCATGCTGACTCAAACTTGCCCAGAGCTTCTCCCTCCGGATGTTAGGACTGGATGTTCCTGCTGACCAGCTGCTACTTAGCCAGGCGCGTCTGGACATCAGAGTATCTCCTGTGACAGCAAACATTTTAAAAAGTATTCATCCACCCATCTCCTACCCGCTAATCCTGGTCAGGGTGGTAGGGGGTGAACCTGGAGGCAATTCTGAGCAGCAGAGGGTGGATGGGTGGTCTGAATGTTACAATTCTGAACGTTACAATTTTTAATTCCTGCATTTTCATTTAGTAAAGATGTTCGGACTATTCAAGCACTGGGCTCAAAGGTACAACAGTGGTTCTCCAATAATTTAAAGGTATGAATAAGACGCTAAGGGAACTCGTTTATAAAACATGTTTAACAGTAGGTTTAACAATAGGCGCGAAAACTGACTCTTGTGCTCTTCCATCTTTCCCCGGATGCACTGTCTGATCCACCTCTCTTTCCGTCTCTCCTCCTGCTCCTCCTGGTCTTGTATGGGAGCATTCAAGGTGCCGTAGATGCCCTCTGCCTCTCGAGGCGTCAGGTAGTCCAGGCTGGAGGCACAGGCTATATAGTGCCTCTTCCAGGCTCCATACTCACTGTTGGTGGGAGTGTAGGGGAGAAACCAGCCGCGCTTCACACACTTTGAGGCCCAAAGACAGTCCTGAATCAGCCATGAGAAAGAAAGTCACAGGTCCATTTAGCTCTGCATGGACTGGGGCTTATTTAGATGCCAAAAATGGTCAAATGGCTAATTCAGCATAATATCACTGTCCAAAGAAAAACACATCTCCAAAAATCCATCAAATCCATCCATCATTTCAGAGTCGTGAAAAAAGCATTTTCTCAGAATGTCTTTTATGAAATAAACATAAAACAACACAATGAAACAGCCTTAGCACTTCCAGCAGAACCCTGTCTTTACACAGCCAATCAGTCAATGGCTTCATCTCTTAAATGAACTGACATGGCTTGTCAGAGAGGCAAATATGTCAGTACCAACAAGATGCCAGCTAACCATGCTTTATATTCACAATAAAGAACATTGTTAATTAGCTAGCTATCAATGATGTAAAAACTGGCAATATAAAATGATCCATACACAGACCATCACAAATACAAATGTTAGGCCTAACTAGTACAAACATAAATACTAGTTAAATAGATAACTTCATAAACATCTTTTCTTTGGCTAATTAGAAAATCTTATTAGTAGTTAGTACATTTTGTAATTTTAATTTTCGTTAACCAAAATATTTTTTCATTCTTAGTTTTCCTTAACAATAATAACCATGAATCCCTCATTATGAGCAATTAAGAAGCAACCATTCACTTAAGTGCATGCAGTCTCACAAAGTACCGCGCACCACAATACAACCCTAGAGATGTGAGCTCACAGTGCTACCCCTATGCCACATTTATTGAAAAAAATCAATACACAAGCTGCCTTCTGCACTCTGCTGCTTCTCTGCAAAGCAAAATTACTTTTTTGAGTAGCCTAAACTTTACATTGCATATATATTGCCCTGCTATTGCAATAAAGAAGAAACATTTTCAAAGCAACTTTCGAACCTGCATATGCCACTGACCTGCTCTGCAAGGAACTTCCAGTGCCAACAAACCTGGGCAGCGATGCAGAGCTCGCGGGGGCTCAGGAAGGACAGGATGTAGAGGGACAGGACGCGCGGGAGCAAGCCGGCGAAGTCCACGCTGGTACTGGGAAAAGCACCCATGAACCAGTCCCTGGTGAACCTTGGACCACAGAGAAAGACCAACAGCCTCGATCCAAAAGTCTAGTTATCTGTTCATTAATTTTAAGAAATTATGCTGTAGAGTATTATTTTACCATTTTAGGCGTATGTGTGTAATGCATACTTAAGCTGAGCTCTGGAGCATCGTATTAAGATGTCGTGAATAAACTTTTTTCTTTGACTATCAGTCCACAGGTCAAACCAGTGTAGTATGAGCGTTGTCCTTTCCTGAAAAAGCTATGGCAAAACACATAATTTAAATTGTGTTTCTAGTTTGAATTAAGTAACCATCAAGCAATCGGTAATACATATATTTAATAATAAATATTTTTCTCGTGTTAAAATCAGCGGTGAGTTGCATATAAAATGTTATCATAAGCGTCTGATGTCTAACCTGCTGATTCGTTGGCTTATTGACAATCGGTGTCCAGGTACTTAGACGGGTCTCGGATGCCACCAATAAATCTTCAGTCAGCGCCGCCCGAAAGTCTGCGGCGCTTAAATGCCGCTGCTTTGCACCGTGGGCACTCGTTCTTCCTCTGGATTTTAACAGATCGGTTCCCAGGGTTTCCATTGTAGGTACAAGGAAATCTGAAACATTAACAGTTCATAGGATTGCGCAGAGAGACTGGTGACATGCTGTTGTACAAAGAGGACAAAGATGCCCCTAGAAATATATAACATGCTTTACAACTCTCACAACAATATGGAGTAGCATACATGAGGGGTAGGTCCGTTACATAAACTAAAGTGCAAACTGTACATCCACCTGTTCGTTCCTAAAATCTTAATAGCATGAAAATAATCGATTTTACCGTTAGTAGCCTATATTTTTCTTGCCGGATTTCATATGCCGCTTTAGTTCTTGACAGCAAGCACAGGTTACCATAGAAACGAGATAACAAACCAGTCAGCTGGTCACCGGTGACCCATTGCTGTATAGACATTTCACTATGGCCTTCTATAGCGCTGCATTGAAAGTATCACGGACAGGTTGAATTAAATGAGTAAACAAGTGAGGTGCGTGGCGTGATAATTTGATCCAGAAACTTGCATAGTAAAACATGGTGAACATTTTAGCATGCGTGCGCAAATTGTTTAGCTGTGTTTGTTTGCGTTAACATAATTACAGTCATTTTAATGTATATTTACATGTTTTAGAAATCCCATATGATGTATCATTAATTCCGAACAGGCTGCAGTTGCGTCATTTGCTTTTTACCAGAATCTGGGAAACCGAGACCAGTATATCTGGCAACAGTTAACTTTTAAAATATATGTATGAACATAGGTTGAATGGTTTCGATTGAAACTACAGAGGTGGTCAAAATGTCTAAAAAGGGTTACAAATGGAAGAATATGAACATGTGCGCGTGGTACATGGTTTCAAGTGCTCACCCCTACTTTAACATTAATATGTGTCATTAAACATTTGACATTTGTTTAATGTGTGACCTCAGGCCAGCTTAAGTTAACAGGGCTCTGTGTGTGTGTTCTTGTATAGATCTTTTCAGGTCCCCATTTGGAAAATCTCAATTTTATAAAAATCTTGTAATGGAATCAAAAAAGTAAAAATGCCAAAAGTCTTGTATTTGGGTTGGTTACTTATGGTTAAGGTTAGGGCTGGGTTTGGGTTAAGGGTGTTGTGATTGGGATTAAGGTTTTTCCCATATAAATGAATGGAAGGTCCCCATTTAGATAGGTACACCGAGGCTGTGTGCGTGTGTGTTTGTGTGTTTTAACCTCACACGTTAATACCAAAGGACTGTGGAATTTTTGTTCAGTTAAAAGTTTATTTTTATTGTTATTTTATTTTATCTTGCAGTTATGCAGTATTGTATTGTAAGCTTGTTTTGGAATCTGGAATAAAATTGTTGGTGCCCATCTGCCCCTGTCCTACGTGTCTTGTCCCCTTTTGGCCAGTAGATGTCGCTGGTCATCCTGTTTCCCCCCTCTCTCTGCTGTAGCCCCATGCTACCTGGGCCACTGCTTAGCTCTACCGGTTGAGTGTGTGGCTCAGGGGCTGCTTCCCTCCAGGCGTGTGAGGCCAGCCTCATCTGTTGTGTAACTGTTTTTGGTTTATCCTTTTGCATTTGTTATTATCTCTGTCTTTGCTTTGTGTCCTTGTTTTAGATTTGTCCCTGTCTGGTTTAATTCTGTTTTGCTTGTACTTATGTCCTTAGTCTTTCCTAGTGTTAGCCCTCAGTGTTTGTCAGTCTCCTAGTTCCTGTGTTTGTTGATCATAATTTACTGTCCTGCTCCTTGATTTTATGGTCTTAAGAAATATACAAACGAGAGGAGGCCATTCGGCCCATCAAGCTCGCTTGGGGAGAACTTAACTAATAGCTCAGAGT
>JAODKM010000452.1:0-10000 GCA_026780845.1 Petrocephalus sullivani
GGGGACTAACGAGTGATTCGACATAGGGAGGTTTTCGACTTAAGGAGGTTCGACTTAGCGAGGTCCGACTGTATATAATATAATGTATGATTTCCTGGCAAAATTTCTCATTTATGCATAGAGGTGCAACAAAACAGGCGAAATTCCACAGCCTTGTGCTAATCTCTCATTTTACATGGTTAGCAGATATGAAGGCTGTGATTTATGGCACTAATAATTATCTCAGTATTACAATTCTATTTTTGCTTACTTTAAAACAGTTGGACAAATACAAAATTTTCTCATGTTTAATCCCCTGGGAGCAGCTAAAATACACAGATGTGAGTAAGGAAGTAAAGGTTTTTAATAATATAGAGTTTCCGTTGAGAAACTTACCGGTGTTTTCATTGAGACATTTATCTCTGTTACAAACACATTTTTACAATATGAAGCTGAAGTTGCTTATTTGCCAGAAATTATAATTATTGTGATGTGTGCTGATTGTGGGCATTTTAACGACGTACTATCAAAAGCAGGCTTTGCAATCCTTTGTGAAATTGTAGGGTCCTCAGGTGCTCAATTTGCCCAATATTAGTGCTTATTCTAGCAGCAATTATATAGTCATTAGGGGTTTAACTGCAAAGACTAATTGCCTTTTCCAGACCGCACAGGAGATTCTGCTCTGGTTAATGACATCATCACCAGTAGCTGGCTGTAGGCACGTCTGACACGTGAGAAGCAAGATGCCTCTCTTTTACCTGTGGCCTTCCAGATTTTCTAAAAGCAGCATGTTTGCCTTCTACTGAATCATTGTGGTGCAGGAATTGACAGTCCAGTCAGGCTGTCAGTTTTCCTGATGCACACATTCAGTGCTTTTAATACAGCCTATTATTCCTATCCTTTTTTTCAATACCTTTTAATTAGTCACGCTTCACACTATATTTTCCTGGCATACCTCCCATACCTGTAAAATAAAACTTACTGACGTTACACACACCAAAAATGGATTCATTAACTGGAGGTTTCTCAAACTGATAAAGACATGCCTAATAGGAGATTAACTGACAATTATAATTCTACTTATCAAGATCGTGCACAAATTAAACCTTTCGGTGTATAGATATCTTCGCCTCTTGAGGGTATTTATTAAATTATTCCAGCTTATGTACAGCGCCTATTTGTTTATCGGAGAGATGGCCTGTTTGACTCATGGATTGGAAATAAAGCTTTGGGTGTGAATCATACTTATACATGCAGCGCTCTGTCAGATACTTTATCTTGCTAATTAAGAGCGAAACCCAGTTTTTCGAGTAGAAGACAAGTTTCAAATGTCCTTTCCTTTCAAGTTTAAAATGGAAAGATTGAAAGGCTGGGATTGGGTCAGCGCAGAAATCACATGAAATGTGAGGCTAGATGGAGCGCCCGGGGGATGAGACGCTGCCCCTGCTGTCGAGAGCCATCGTGGTAACGTTTGAATCTTGTTCAACCTTTTTGCCTTCAAAAAAAAAAAAAAAAAAAAACACAGGAATTAAAACACCGGGGGCACAGTTCTCTGCTTTGTTACAAAAACCAATTGCACACACACATGAATGCCTATATATATGTATATATACGTTGCTTATCTATAAAAGCAACACTTACTTATATATAAAAGCAACACTTACAGATGCAGACCTCATTTCCTGTCTAGCTGTGTCTCACTTCCTGTCTGTAGCACAGACTCCTGCATGAGCCAGACCACATATGTTGGTGGCTTTCATTGACTTGCCTTCATCAGGTGTTGGGCATATCATTTCAGCCTGTGAGAAGGATGGAGTACTGGTGTGGGGACGTATTAACGAAAGGAGTAAAAGTGAGTGAAAAAAATTGGCCGGTCCTATTTTGTAGTATAAAAGTGGGGCGATCTGTTCCTTGGATACTTTCCAATGAAATTTCCCAGGGACCAAGGCACTGAAAATATCTTGCTATATGCATGCTCTGTCCTACATAGTGCGGGGAGGAGAGTGAGAGAAGAGAGAGACCGTGTGTATGCATGAGTGCGCACGCGTGTCTGTGTTTATGTGTCTGTAGTGTGATATTAATCTTTCAATGGAATGAAAGCAGACAAAAAAAGAAGCATGTTGTCAGTTACTCAAATAAGGAAAAACTGAGTCGGACTTTCATAGCGAATGTACAGAACGTGGAAACTTTTTCAGCTTTGCATTAAGCAAGCACATTGCAAGGAAACCCCATACAGTTTTTCGGCATACAGGCGAAGCTCTAGACTGGAGCAAATACACTAATAAGCCCAGATTGGTACGTGACTCTTCGCTCCTGTACTACAAGACAGCTTGTGATGGGGCCCAAAATAAAATCTGTCCTTCGCTGAAGGAGAGTGAGAGATTAGCAAGGAAAATGAGAAGGATGTGGCGATCTTTATCTCTTTTATCTGCCTTTGTAGGCCGCCTTCTAAGCGGTAGCTTTCTGTAACTCCTTCATCAATGCTTACCAAGCCCCATTTCTCTATTGACAGTTCCCATTCATCTCTGATGTTGTGCCTGCCCGTCTTTCCCTTGGATTCCCTCTGTCGACATCTCTGTTTGCGCTTTGCCACATTAATTGTCGCGTTCCTTCTTGGCCCTTCATGCTTTTTCTGCTGATCACCTTGGAGAAGTTCTCCCTGTACCCAGTCAGCCTTCTTCCTGGGTGCCTCTCTGTTATTGCTGTCTATCGCGAGGCGTGGTGCTCTCTGAGGCACCGTATTTCCCCTTCAACTCATCACCGTGTCGTTTGTGCCTTTGTTAAACTCCTTCAGTCTCACTACTGTGCAAAAAAAATGATTTTTGCTCCATTCTCATCCCAGCTAATTAGTTGGTATGTTGACAGTGTATTGACTTTTGTGTTCTTCGCATCCACTTCCTACGATTTCCCAACCTCTCTCTCTCTCTCTCTCTTTCTCTATCCCTGTCTCTCCCTCCTTTCCCTTTCTCAGCAAAAAATAAATAAATAAGTCTGTAAGAGCCCAATGCCCAATAATCTTGCCGGTAAAATGCTGCATTGCCTAGGTGGAAATAACATAACAATATTAACTTCCTTGGAGTAGGTGTTATGTCCATTAAAACCATCTCTGAGCACAATATTGCACCAGTGACTTCATTTGAGTCTCGAGTGATGAACTTGCTGGAACTTTATTGGACTGTAGGGCAAGAACCGAACCACATCCTGCTGCATTCTATTCCTGACAGCTGGCTTCTCCTCGTTACTTCCTGTACTTGTACAGTGTTAAGATCACTATTCAAAGTAATATTTTTTTCTTTTACTTTGACTGTGAGTAAAATATAGCCCTCTGAATGTTCTTGTGTCTGTTTTTGTCATTTAGACTTTGGTATTTCTCATGATTTTTTTGTAGTTATTAATCACCGTACCTTGGCTGGGTTGTTTAAAGTGCAGTCTGCAAAGATTATACATTATGATCTGTCAGTGAGTAGAGTGGATATGAATTACAAACAGGGGAAGTGGATAAGAAATTAAGAAGTAAAACAACGGCACACTTCTTATAGACAAGCAGTCCTGTCAAACCTAAAACAGAAAATTTTGTATTTTGTGCAATTGCTCCGTTCCTCGTGTCATAAAAGTGGTATTTAACAAACGCTGTATTTATTGTTATTTTTCCAACAGTGTGTCTCCAGGTATGAGGCCATCACGGCCCGTGTCGCCACCCTGTCGCCATGACAATGCCACTCAGCCCCCTCTCCAGTGATGAGGAACAGCAAAGGATGCTGGGAAAAAGTCAACACTTCTATCCAGGGGCAGAAGACGAGGATGGAGAGGAAGAAGATGATGAGGAAGAGGCAGAGGAAAACCACACAGAGGGACGAGGCGATAAAGAGAACGGAGAGCTAGAAGGGGAAGAAGAAGAGGAAGAAGTAAAAGAAATGCAAAAAGGTGGCCAATCTCGTGGTGGCAGGGAGGAGGGGCCCAGACAGACAGCCAACATGATTGGACAACCAATGGGAGAGAGACTATTACGACCAAGCAACCTGGGACATGTCGGAAACCCCCATTTGTCTAACCCAGGACCCGCCCATCACCAATCTGCCAATCAGCAGCAGCCTATTCACCCATCAGCTAGTCGGCAGCAGCTGAGACGACTGAGGGAGCGCAGCCAGAGCACGGTGACCCCAGGCGAAGACACGCAGATCTCCATGATGGTGTTCCGCATCGGCATTCCCGACATCAAACAAACGGTTAGTCCACCAGAGTAATGGGGCCCACATCCTCCTGAAATTATGCTTCTGTTGCTGATGCCTGTACCACAGGGAGTCTTGCAGGGACTCGGGTAATTGCATCGTGGGTCTTTTTAAATGCAGAATAATGCATACACAGCTAAAACATTGAAGGAGTTGCGGTATTAAAAGTATGGAGCCTTAGGACTGCACCCTCACAAGGTGACCGGTTCATGCTAATTAAAAGAGAACCATTATATTGTCATACTCCTGCCTACAACCATCCATCCATCCATCCATGAAACACGGAGCAGGAGACAGCGTGGATGGCATCCCAGTGCATTGCAGTGCACACATTCTCTCACATTCTTCAGAGAACCGAGAGACAAAAGTGGCAAAAACACAGGAAAGCATGCAAACTCCAAATGCACAGCAATCAAACCCGGGACCCTGGAGGTGTGAGGCTATAGTGCTAACCACCAAGCCGCCATGCCACCCTTATCATACTAGCATGACACCTCACAAATTATGCCATTAGGTCATTTTTACTGTCTCTAATTTTATTTTTGGGATCTACTAGAATAGATTTACATACTTAAATGCTAAAAAACCACATTATTTTTCTTATACTGTACACCTATATTCACTCTGTCTATAACTCTGTCTGAAACGTTCTGTTAGAGCTTTACGCCCCACGCAGATGACTACTTTTACTGGTCAGCTTGCCATCTTGCCCTACACGTTACGCCCCTGTCTTGCAGTCTGCATACAGATCCTTCCAGGTAGGCAGCCAATAAGGTTTGTGTTATGAGGTGACCTCATCATGTAACAGAAGTAAGGGCTGAAATTTCAGTAAGGCATTTCAGCGAGATTAGAGAAGGGTTTCTGTGGCAAGAGTTACTCCCTTTGGCGTGTACTTTGGATCTTATGATTCTGCGGACCATTTACATGCACATAAAGCTAAATTACATACTAAAGGAAGGGAAAAATCGGAAAAGCATAATAAGTCCCCTTTAACTGAAATTTATGGATAAACCATTTTCACTCATGAATTTGATCGAGGTGGACATAGTTGTGCATCCAGCAGAAGAACTTGGTCTGTGAAAGGGATCAGCTGAAACACTATTAACCAAACACTTGCCTGAATCACACACAATTTTGTACTACTACATAATAATGAGACTGCAGATCGCCTGGAGTGACTGAAGTTTCAGATGTGGCTTTGTAGAATGAGGAACAGTAAACAACACAGGGATGCTAAGATAATGCTGAACTTCCATTAGTGTAACTTATAAATAAATTTGCATGAAATTTGAATTGTTATATGCTGAAAAGGCCTGTATTGAATATAAAAACGTTCTTGCAGTGACCCAGTACCTTCCAAGGGATGAGACCTAGAAAAAATCACAGGTTACCTCAGGCCGTCGGTGTCGGATCTTGGTGGCTTTGATGCAAAAAGGCAGATGGGTCCTTGAAGAAAGCTCCTCAGTAATAGCATTTGGAGGGTCCTCCATACGAAGACTGACAACAGTGGCACTAAGGGATATGACTCCAGCAAGCATTTTTAATCTTCCCAGGGCTGCAGTGTTTACTCTGAGTCTTAAACAATGATGACTGTGTTTCCCAAGCAACAAAATTAGATTGAGTGACAGTATCACCAGCGACAGCAACAACTGCGCTGGGGAAGAAAGCGCCACTTAGGAGAGAAACATGTCCAACTGCAGCTTTATTACCAGGTTGGGGAGTGTTAGGGGCATTATTGTCGAAGGACAAATACATATTTTAGTAATGGAAGTGTTGCATTAATGGCTGTTACACTCATTAACTCTGTCACAGGCGTCTAAGCAGGATGCTGTGAGGGGAAAAAAGTAAAGGTGTCAGGAAACAGACACTGATACGAGCATACAGGTGATTAGTTACGGGATGCACAAGCCATTGAGATCTGAGTCAGGGCAAGGTGATGCTATGTCTGTCTTTTTATTCTCTTTCTGTTTGACTGGCTGGAAAATGCACACTGATAGCTGTTAAACTGTTTCAGGTGCATGTATTCGGTGGCTCTCTGATCCATTAGTTAGAATAAGGACTTTTTGGTTCAATGCATCTCAAAGAGGCGACCTTCTGCCATTGCTCCAAGGTCCTGTTCAGACACGTGTCCATTGCAGACACGTGTTTGTGGATGGGGATCGGTACGGGCTCTCTGACGCGTCTGATCCATGGCTACATAGCCCCGCACACAGCTGTGCACAATGTGTCGTGACACATTACTCCTGTGGCCATCATCAAAATTACCTGCCATTTTTGCCCTTCTTTTGGCTCCTTCCGCTCAGGTCCTTGTCAGTGGATTGTGGTTTTTCCATCGGACCCCCCCAGTAGGTACTCACCCTGGCTGACCCCACCGGCCTTGCCTTTCTGGAGATGCTCTGACCCAGTCGTTTGACCATAATGACTTGGCTGTTGTTATAGTCACTCGGCTCTTTATCGCTGCCCATTTCATCAGCATTGAATATGTCAACTACAACGACCAAAGGTTAACTTACTGTCTGATATATCCCAGACTGTTTTAGTAGATCGTCTACACTGTCCTCTTGACGTGGCCTTGAAGACGTAATTTTATATTATTCTCTTCGCGGTCATAATGTTCTGGCTCATCGTTGTGTAATGCTGGCCTTCGCTATTAATTGAGCTCTGGGATTGAAGTCACAGATCAATCTTCACCATCTGGGCCACGCCATATCCAGCGATATGCCACGTTATCCTCGTTTATCCCCTGTTCCTGCATTCCTTATGCGTCTCGTAAGGCGGCAGCTTCCCCGTCCCCCCCGCCGGCGAGCCGAGCTGCGCTGATCAGTGTGGCGGGAGCCGGGGACCGCGCCTTTGATTCTCCATGATTCATCCCGCTTAAGTGGAAATGGCCGCGCCACCCCGCCGCCAAGGGAGGATCACGTTTCCGCCGGTCTGTCGCTCGTTTGCAGCACAGGCCGCCTCGCTTTCAGTAACTGTGCGAACGCGAGGGATCCGTATCGGACGCCTTCCCTCCCAGGACCGTTTCCCCCTTCGATCCGTTTGTTCGTGCCTCTACCTCTTAATTATTCAGGGGCAGCCGAATCGTTTTAGCGGCTTGCGAGGTGGAGGAGTGATTTGTTCTGTTTGGCGAGCCACGTTGTGCGCTCATGACGGCAGCACTTCAGCCTACTGCTCGCATCCTCTGTAATTCCATCGCACAAGGCCTGTCCTACATGCTGGCTAATTCATCCTGCATAAATGCTAATTGCCCTCATAATTGTGCTTTAATGAGACAAAGGCCAGCAGCAGGCAACTCAAACGCTGCTTTCCCCTGGCAAACCGGAATGTTTACCCAGCACGGAAACTCAAATATCCCCGCCGCACTGAGCCGCCCCACGACATGCGTGGTATTGACCCAGATCAGTGACAGGAAGTTACCGGCCCCGCAGGCCGCACACACGCGCGCCACAGAGGCGTCCGACGATATTTACGCTGCCGCTGGCAGCCAGATTATTTGCCCACAGGTGAAACCAGACCAGGCCCGCAGCAGAGAGCAGACAAAGATATCGGCACTATGCCCACACAGGAAGGAGGTCTGAACCACAGCCACGGCGGGCTACAGACGGGCATGAAACGGCGGCGCGCAGCAGCGCCGGGAAAGCTCCCCGCGCCCTGTCAAAAATACCGCGCTCGGCAGTGGGACGCAGTGCCCGGGTGTATAAATAAGACGGCAGGCAGAGTGGCGGCATGGCACACCGAAGTCAGGTGGGGCTGTGAGCCTGCCCTCAGAACCGAGCAGGAGAAAGCCAGGAGCAGCTAGTATGCATATGGAAGGATGGGGGTGGGCGTGGGGGGCTTGGGGTGTGTGTGTGTGTTTGTGTGCTCTGAGAGGGGTGAGCAGAACTCCCTATAGGGCTCATTAAATGCCTCTCAACCTCCCGCACTTACCCTGTGGAAAATAACCACAGGAAATAAGAGAGAAAGAGCTATGGGAAGGGACCACATGTGAGCTCATGCATAGATAAAGAGCCTCCGCGGGGGGCGGGTTCTACCCTACATGCACCAGCGCTGCCCTCATTGCACCCATTTTCTCAATGGAGCTCTTTGCCGCTTTCCAGGGCCACTGGTTGGGCATTTAAATCAGGTCACCTGGCCCATTAATCCCACCCAGGTGCCGTGGAATGTGTCTGAACAACAGAGACGGAATGCAGAGGCATCACCTGCCCCTTTAATCCCGTCCTGGTCACCGTGATATCTTATTGAAGAACGCAGATTGGAACCTGAGGCACCCCCCCCTTAATCCCTCTCAGTAGCTGTGGAATCTTACTGAACAATGCTGACTGTGAGCAGAGACGTCACCTGCCACTTTAATCCCGCCCAGATTCCATGGTCTCCTATTGAACAATGCAGACTAAAAACAGAGGTGTTACCCGCCCCTTTAATCCCACCCAGATGCTATGGTCTCCTATTGAGCAAGGCAGACTGTAAACAGAGGTGTTACCTGCCCCTTTAATCCCACCCAGATGCCGTGGAATCCTATTAAACAATGCAAAATATAAGCAGAGGTGTTACCTGCCCCTTTAATCCTACCCAGTTGCTGTGGTATCCTATTGAACAATGCAAACTATAAGAAGAGGTGTTACCTGCCCCTTTAATCCTACCCAGTTGCTGTGGTATCCAATTGAACAATGCAGACTATAAACAGAGGTGTTACCTGCCCCTTTAATCCTACCCAGTTGCTGTGGTATCCAATTGAACAACACAGACTGTAAGCAGAGGTGTTACCTGCCCCTTTAATCCTACCCAGATGCAGTGGTATCCTATGGAACAATGCAGACTGTAAGCAGAGGTGTTACCTGCCCCTGTAATCCCACTCAGATGCTGTGGTATCCTACTGAACAACACAGACTGTAAGCAGAGGTGTTACCTGCCCCTGTAATCCCACCCAGATGCTGTGGTATCCTATGGAACAATGCAGACTGTAAGCAGAGGTGTTACCTGCCCCTGTAATCCCACCCAGATGCAGTGGTATCCTATTGAACAATGCAGACTGTAAGCAGAGGTGTTACCTGCCCCTGTAATCCCACCCGGATGCTGTGGTATCCTATTGAACAACACAGACTGTAAGCAGAGGTGTTACCTGCCCCTGTAATCCCACTCAGATGCTGTGGTATCCTATGGAACAATGCAGACTGTAAGCAGAGGTGTTAAATGCCCTTTTAGTCAGACTCAGTGACTGCAATCAGTTGCTGTGTCATCTTAGAGGTGCCCCCCAGGACCTTCTGTGTCACTGGTCAGTGCGTGACACCTCCCCAGGGGATTGTTTTTGTCACTGTTTCCCCCAGAGGAGTCGACCATTGTCAGTTTCACTCTTGGATTCACCTAATGCCCGCATGACTCAGTGCATGCATGATGCTGTCTATCAGAGTGCATGAACCTCTGTGTCACTCAGTGAATTGTAATTCACTTATGTAATATCTCATGTAACTCTGGACATGATAATTCCAGATACTGTAATTTACTATAATTATCATAAAAGAATAATTGTTGCAATAGACAATAATTATTATATTCCTTTTCATGATACGTTAAGTATAGTTAATTTCGATTCTTCAGTTTTAATGCTCTTGCATTATATATATCATTCTTCCTGATTGTTTTCTTTTTCCTTCCCTCTTCTGAATTTCACACACAATCACACCATTTCATTCAGTCACACCATCCCATAATGCCCTGCTTACCCCCCCCCCCCCCCCCCGCCAGGGCCAGGGTCGGAAAAAAAAGGACCGCCCCAGGCCCCGCCAGCAATTTTT
>JAODKM010000453.1:0-11618 GCA_026780845.1 Petrocephalus sullivani
GATTTATTTATTTTGAGCCTAGCTAGGCTTTGTAAAACATCAGCTTCAGTTATGTTGATATTAGTTATGGACGATGCTTGCGTTCTGCTATTGTTTATCTTGTCACGTCAAATATCCAACTTCATTAATTTGTGCATTTAAGGATTAAAGTGTAGGAAATGTTGCAGGTCAGTGTGCTTCAAGAGTAACACTCAGCTATCCAGATAATTCAACCATCCAGCAGTCCCTCCATTCCAATGTTGCCGGCTACGAAATCTTTATTATCCCTTCTTTCTTTTCAGATATTTATTGATTTGTTGTCTCTTATCACGTTAAATCAGATAATCTGATTATGCTACTTGGAAGTAGGCCTTGCAGTCCTAAGTGTGAAACACATATAAAGGCATATGTCCTCTTTCTGACTCCGATCAGGGAAGAATGGACTCGAGCCATTCAGGCCGTTGCTGACGGCCTGCAGAAGCAGCATGAGGTGGAGATGATGGATTATTCCCCTGACCCCATGGACATGGAGATGTACCTGACCAAACCTCGCCTGAAAGTTGTATGTACTGCTTGAGCACTCTTCCATTTAACTTATTTCTGAGTCTTCTGCTGCTTCGCACTTAGGAGGAGCAGAAATGGCAAGAGATGCCTTAAATATTATGGTAGATGGCATAGTTACTTTGATGTTTGCATTTTAGTTCAGCTTTCCTCTGGGTACTCTTGGTTAATGTAGTTGGGTTTAGAGGTAGCATCACTTCCTGTCACTCAATCCCCTAGACTATGCATGACTTTGAATACCTCAAGCTGCTTGGCAAGGGCACGTTCGGAAAAGTCATCTTGGTGAAGGAGAAAGCCACTGGTCGCTATTACGCCATGAAGATTCTGAAAAAGGAAGTCATTGTGGCAAAAGTAAGTAGCTCCTGTGGCTGCTGGAAGGTGGGGGAAGTAGGAGGGTGAGGTTTTAATGCAGCTGATTCCCGTCCCTGATTCCTGCCTCTTAGGATGAAGTTGCGCACACGCTTACTGAGAACCGAGTGCTGCAGAATTCCAAACATCCATTCCTAACGGTGAAGTTCTCCTCCATCCCTAAAAGTTAATGAGCAGCTGGCCGAAGGAACTTTTCATATTCTATCTGTAGATGGACTTTAGCAGCTGCTGGCCAGTATGGTTTAATGAGCCTCAATCAGGAACATTGCTAGTTAATTACCTCTATCTTACTGGAATTAAACTTATGTAAGGTGGCCTCAAAGTTTTGCTTGATAAGGTACATTCTTGTTCTCCATCCTCTGAGGCATTTTTTTGAGTTGTGGTACCTAATTACTAGCTATTAGTATTAATTTCTAGTCTACTCATTTTGATAAGCTCTTTATGGGAGGCCACCTTGTTTTTTTAAAACTGTAGGAATAATTAGTACAGGTGTCATGGTGACAGATTCCCTTCATTTAATTATAATTATTTTCACTTTTCTTCCCTTCAGGGTTTGAAATATTCCTTTCAGACTCATGACCGGTTGTGCTTTGTGATGGAGTATGCGAATGGTGGTGAGGTGGGTGCATCTGCCCTGCAGAATTTGGGGAAGGTCTTGAATTTGGCGCCGTCGCTATAACCCTTCTGCTCCCGTTCAGCTGTTTTTCCATCTGTCCCGGGACCGGGTCTTCTCAGAGGAGAGGGCGCGCTTCTATGGGGCAGAGATCGTGTCGGCACTGCACTACCTCCACTCAGAGAAGAACGTGGTCTATAGGGATCTAAAGGTGAGCCTCCGAGGCACGGCTGGCTTTCTCAGCCAGTCGGGGAACAGAAAAAGATCCAAGAGAAGCATATTATTGACATTATTATTTTTGGTTATCTGCTGCTTATGTACAGAAAATTTTGGTATTGAACTCCGTTAGCAATACTTAATACTTCTGTGCTTCTTAAAGCTGGAAAACCTTATGCTGGACAAGGATGGACACATTAAGATCACGGACTTTGGGTTGTGCAAAGAGGACATCACAGATGGGGCCACCATGAAAACCTTCTGTGGGACGCCGGAGTACTTGGCTCCAGAGGTAATGGCTTGTTGTCATCAACACTGACCATGATCGGTTGCTTAATATAATATCGCTGTGGGTGTGCGGTTTCCCCAAAAGCTTGTTAGTTACCTTCTTTGTAGCAATTTAGAACATTAAGAACATTTGGCTGTGGCTAATGTTTTTGCACATACTGGGACAAGGATAGTGGCTCTGATATTCTTCTGTGCTCAAATATGCACCCTCCCTACCCTGCATTTCATACTGGGTAATGGTGACTTCAGTTTAATCAGAAAAGCAAAACTATTTCAGAGATTACATTGACTAAAGGTGTTGTGGTCTGTTGGAGAAGGGTTTGGCTGCAGATCCACTGTGAGGCAGGTCCACTGACAGACTGGAACTCAGAAACACTCAGAAGTCAGAGCTCAAAAGGTTTTAATTGCAGAGTTCACCATGTGACAACTGCATGTTTATGACTGGCAAAGATGTTTCTGTGATTAATGTAAATACCCCTGTGTAGGGCAGGTCCTACGCATAATGCTACACATTTGGAGCTCATTTTGATCTAGGAAAGTCATCAAAACATTAAATGTATATAGTGTAACTACTTTGATTACTTCATCAAATGAACTTATTACATTTTATTACTTTTCTAATAAATGTTTTAACTCCTTTGTAATCACCAACATTTTGATCATCAACTGTAATTTAATTACATTTTTTTTCTCAGTAACTGTACCAGATCACAATGACATTCTGTAATTGAAGAACATAAAGCCATTACATGTAACTTGTTACTCCCCAACACTTTGTGTGTGTGTGTGTGTATACAGGTTTTGCCATGCTTGTGATGAACAAAGAACCTCACAAGTATAGCAAATCCTGAAAAAATGATGAATAGTGAGGTTCGCAGCCAGACCTCACTTTCTCACTTGATTTTATAAAAATCTTTGAATGTGAAAGCTCCAAATCTCTTGTACTTTGTTTGGTTACTTAAGGTTAGGGCTGGGTAGGGGTTAAGGGTGTCGTGATTGGGATTAATGTTTTTTTCTCATAGAAATGAATGGTTGGTCCCCACTAAGACAGGAATACAAAATTTGGTTACAAATTTCACATGTCCTGGGGTGCGTTTCCCAAAACCTTCTTAACGTTCCGTCGTTCATAAGTTCTACCTTAAGACGCTCTTGGTTGTCTCTTATCACGTCGTCAGCTCATACCGCTATCGACTGACATTGGTAAGGGTACAGCTTCACAACTAACATCACTTAACTAAAAAATAACTGATCCATATGAGAAAATAACTGTCTGAGATATAACTACAATCCTTCGTTAGAATTCGTCCTTTCGCTTCACATGCGCATAAATGGGCCTCAGTGATGCATGTAATAAAAGATAAGGAATGTGTTAATTATGTACTTATTTATTCACTGGGAAGGAATGGGGTTCTGTCAGTTATTGGGGAGGACGTGTTCCCTGATGCCCCTGGAGTGCAAATGCCTCTCTAAATGTGCTGAAGTCACAGTATGTCAAAACTTTGGTTTGTGCGATTGATAAGAGGTGATACTGCAGGTTTATTTACATATAAGTCTAAAATATTTTCCCCAAAAAAAGTACCCTGGAATAGTCCTGAGTAGTCCGTTATAGACCACAAAGGACATTCTCTCTCTTATAACGGTAACACAACTTTTGTTTCGGGTCTTGTGCCATTGCTCGTCCCAATATGAATGGCATACACACATTGGTGCATGCAGGTGTTTGTCAGTTTTGTATTTTATTTTCCCTCAATTCTGATTAATGCAGTATTCTGAAACATTTCTGGAGTGTTATATTTATGAAATGGATCATACCCATGATTTACTTCAACTCACAAGAGCACTCACGAGCACAAGTACATTCACTGAGGCTTAGGATTGCGAGGACATGCTTTTTTTTTTTCTTACTCATTTTAATTGAAAATATATATTTTTAATTGGCCAGTCATTTAGCATAATGTATTTGCCTTCTAGGCGTGTTGACAAGGTAGATGTCACTTGAATCCTGTGTAGTATACTTACGTATTTAGGGTAACCAGATCACTGATGTCAGGGAAGATGCTTTGAGCTAAGACAGGATTTGTAAACTATTTCAATTAAAAGGACCTAGATTTCATATTAGGACTTGGTCGGTCTCCTATAATCATGTACATATCACTAATCTTAATGTGAAACAGCTGGATAAGTCTTTCAGTCAAGGAAACGAACCAGTAAAGTAGTGTGCCAAACCTGAAGTAGCTCAAAGTGTTCCCCCGACACGGATTATCTGGTCACCCTATATTTCTATATAGTATAGTGTTAATATAATTTGTATGTAATTATATGAATTATTTGCATGGATTTTGGATTGTGTATTATTTCTCAGTTTATCCTCAGTGTAAAAAGTTTTTTGTTTTGATACATGGTTGGCTTTCTGAACACTGCAATATTGCGTTTGGTCAATAGAGGCGCATGACTTAATATAGCTCTCCAGAGTATGTAGTAAAAAATGCAATTAAAAGTGCTGAAGTCAGTGTCAGAATGTGCTTAAAGGTCATTTACATGCAATGTGTTTTTCTGCCAAAAGAGCACCTCAGATTTAAGTCGACGGGAGAATACACTTAGAAAGCGTGGGGAAAAAAAGGGTGCAGATATGTTGCCATGGGAGATTCAACCCCGTGGTTCTTTTGTTCACCGGCTGATTGCATCCCCTCTAGCCCCAGCAGCGCTGATAGTGCCTGTGATCCCCACACTTCTGCCACGCTGATGTTCCTTTGCTGTGCGCATGTTCTCAGGTGTTGGAGGATAATGATTATGGACGGGCGGTGGACTGGTGGGGCCTGGGCGTCGTCATGTACGAGATGATGTGTGGCCGCCTGCCCTTCTACAACCAGGACCACGAGAAGCTGTTTGAGCTCATCCTCATGGAGGACATCCGCTTTCCTCGCACCCTGGGGCCTGATGGGCGTTCCCTGCTCACAGGCCTGCTCAGGAAGGACCCCAAGCAAAGGTGCATGACCAGCTCCTGCCTGTCACATCTGGGGGACTGGGATCAGCCCACTCATCTACAGTACACAGTGGTCTCACATGGCTTTCCAGTCATATTCTGAACACCTAGTCAAAGTATCATTTTTCTTATCTTTGGGTTTATGACCAAATGCCGGGATGAAATTATGATCTTGTTGTTCACATTGCAAGGGAAAAAAAGTATATGAGACAGTGTTCTATGCTTCTTTCTGTCATGCAGGTTAGGTGGTGGGCCAGGTGATGCCAAGGAGATCATGCAACACAAGTTTTTTTTGGGGATTGAGTGGCAAGATGTTTATGAGAAAAAGGTAATCCCTCCTTGACTGCTGACCCAGATAAGATATAACTTCATTAATCCCACAAAAGGAAATTTGGGTGTTGCAACTGCAGTTCTAAACAGGATCAGATAATACACAAAACCACACAACTTAAGAGAATAGCATGAAGGAACAGATAGATGGGGATGGGAGAGACCGATAAAGATGTACTATAAGCAGAACACCAAATAGCAAGTCTAAGACCTCGGGTTGTACTACACAAAGTGATGAGTGCCAGAATATATGACAGCTACAGTAATAATGAAGTAGTAGTAGTGATAATAATAATAATAATAATGAGGATATTGTTGTTATTATTATTATTATTATTATTATTATTAATAATAATAATAATGGTATTTTTGTGAAGGGTGATCTGGCCTGTCCCCATCACCTGATGTTTGATTTTTACGTTTTTTGCAAACATTTCACCTTCAGCTCGTCCCACCCTTCAAGCCCCAGGTTACTTCAGAAACAGACACAAGATACTTTGATGAGGAGTTTACGGGACAGACCATCACCATCACACCTCCAGGACAAGGTACCCTACGTGTCAGCTCTGCATCACTACTCATGTTTTGCATTCTGTTAATAATGAGTTTGGTAGCAGTTCGCAGGGATGGGTAGTATTTCTGATAAATGTATTTTAAATACAAAATTGTATTTTAGTAATTTGTATTGACTTTATAAAAATTATGTAATTTGTTTCAAAATACAAAAGGTAAGAAATGTTTTCCCTCTAGTGTTTGTGTGATGTCACCTGTGCAGAATGAGGAGGAGGTTTAGTGTTTTCAGAAATTTTAATGACGGGTCATTAGGAAAAATCAAGTTTCATCAAGTTTCACTTGTTTTGAACCAAAAGACTTCATTCAGGCTGAAATGAAAGTTCTGAAGCAGTTACCAAGTGAAACACCAAGAAAAACTGATCTTTTGTTTGGTTTCACATTTATACTGTCTCATTAAGCAGTGGAAAAAATGTTGCTCGTATGCATGGCCATTTGAGTCAGACTGCTTGTGATCCTGATGTAGAATAGAAATGTGAAATATTTTTTAAAATACAAAACACTGTAGTTATGAGGGGAATGCTACCATAAATCAGTATTTGCCTGGAGGTGAGTGACATTTTGATTCCAGGTTTATTGCAAGGCGTTTAGATGGCAGCTTTTGATTTATATGGTGTCCTTTTGGAGGGTATTAATTATGGTATCGTTTTTTGCTTGGCTTATAGTCTTTTTCTCCAAGGTTTGATGTCTCAGCTAAAGAATTTTTGGCTTTGTGGTGATGTATTTTTTTAGTACAGAATAAAAGCATAATTCATCCGTGTGTACAGCCTCCGCTAAATATGAAGGTCATGTTTTTCTATTTCACGAGAGGCTCTTCATATATGCACCAGCAAGGTGGGTGTTTAATGGGGCATGTGAGGATTATATGTTCTTGGTTAGCGATAGCAGTATGGTTTCTGTTTGCAGGGATCTCTTGTCTATATATAGCTTCCACTGATCTAATTGTGCCTTTTTTGCTTGTAGATGAAAACATGGAGCCATTCGACAGTGACAGAAGGCCGCACTTCCCCCAGTTTTCATACTCTGCCAGTGGGACTGCCTGAAGGGCCGTGTGCACACACACCCCCGACACCGCTGCTGCCCCAACCCGCCAGACTGCACACCGCTAAGCATCATGGGACTCTGCTCTGTTCCCTCAAATGACGTTGGGCTGCTGCCACCATGACGATTCAGGCTCTCTCTCTTGGGTCTTTCGTCCTCGTCTAGCTGGGACGGGAACACACTGCCGGGAGTGCTGCTGTTACTCCAGAGAGCTGCTCCAGCACCACGTTTTACCACATTTGCTTCCAGATCCACGCGGGGTTCATGTACTTCATTTTACTTTGCGATTATGCAGCGGAATATAGCCGTCTGGCAGCCGTGTGTAAGTGTATCTCAGAGAAATCAGCCTATCAAACTTTATATCATGTAGCTTTTCACATTAATTGTTATTGATTGCCAAGTTTCTCTAGTGTCACCAAGGGGGGGAACTCAGATCCGTCATTAAATTCAGCTCTTAGAGTCAGTTTGAATTATTACGTTATTTGTATATCATATTTGCTCGTCTTATTTCTCCGTTATGAAAACTTTGAGTAGATGACTGAATTAGATAATATGCCTGGATTGGGTGTATGTTTAAGACAAATTAAATACATATTCAGTAGGATGAGATTGTAACACATTTTTGCTGTTTTAAAGTAAGCTTTAAGGTCATGTAACTAGGAACTTGGACGGCTTGGTAAACATTTGAAATGTCTTAAGAGAGCCACTCCCAGCCTAACTGAAGACTGTCAGCAGGCCTGGTGTTTGCACCCTAGCCTCACCTACACTGTCCTGCTACCTGTGGTGCTGAGGATTTTGTACAATCGCTCTACACTCCTCTATTCTCCGGCTTAAAGCTGCTCTCATCTTCATAGTGCTGATGGTTTGCCACTGGACTCTGCATCAATGGAGTGTCAGCTACACAGCCAGACTAACCTGCATCAGATAGCTGTGTAGTGCCATAGAAGAGGTCTGTGGTGAACACCAGCTGCTTAGCATACAGCCATTTGCTGGCTGTGCCGTCCAGAGCACTGAAATGGTACTGCTGTGCTCTGAATACCTGTGAGCAGTGAGCGCTGCTGCAGGCCGTCGCACGGCGCTCTGCTTTCAACTCCTTACGGTTTGTCTTTTCAAACAAAGATCCTTTGGATCGTGCCGTCTTGCCTTCGCGGGCCTAGTTTTCTGGTGCATTCGGCTGTGCCTCACTGGTGCGCTGTCTGAGCTGCCGCTCACCCCTACTGCTCGGCCTCAGGGGGTCTGCCGTTGGGACGCACACCTTCTTGGGTGTGAGGTTCTTAAGCTGGGGAGTCGCTGCAAAGGAAGATGGCTTTTCACACCAGCAGTAATACGGGCAGTCCAGTGTTTATACTGTATCTGTTTTAGGTCTGCAATATTATTTCCCTTGTGCATTTCCAGCATGTGCTGCACATCTGTATTTAAGACTTGGTGTACTCTCTCACTTTTAGAGTTAAACTCCAAATGCAATATAAAGTTTCTGCTTAATGAGAAATGAAGATGAAGCTTGTAACCTTTTGTACTAACAGATCATGAAAGACAATATTCACAGTGAGCCTTCTGTTTTACACTCTCAAAAGGAAGCACTTTTGATCTTTTATTCTTCTATAACTTATTATCCTTGATGCCCCTTTTGTTACGGACATGGTTTTCTTTTTTTTTTGCCCTTCTGACTTCCAGTTAAATGATCTTATATATTGTGAGTTTTGTAAATGAATTTTTATTTTATGACCTGTTGTCACTTGGCAATCTTGTACAGAATATTGTCTTGATGTGTTGCAGATTCATTTGTATACTAAGCCTCGTTCTCTCTTTATTAGCAAACTGCTAGAATTCCCCCTTCCCCGGTTTGCACTCCCATGGTAGTAAACTGAAAGGCATCAGCAAACAATAGTGTTTTTTCATCCCTACATGTCCAACCTTTTGTGTACTTATATGTTTCATATAAGGGTTGCATTTTTTGTATATGTGTTCTTTGAGCAGGAGTTATAATTGTATCATATGAGAGGTCATGAACAGTCAGACATGATGGATTACAGAAAATTACAATAAAACCAGTTTAGTACAGCTTGATGTCATGTTCTGTGATGGTTACTCTTATCCAGTCCAAGGTCACAATGAACCAATCCCAGGAGGCACTAGGTAGGGGGACACCCTGGCTAGAAGGCAGGTTCATCACAGAGCACATGCACACACACATTAGGTATCTATATCTTTGTGGGGACTTCTGCGCGCGTAGCCCTAATCTTAATTATGATGACATTAACCCCTTGCCAGCCCTAACATAACTGTAAGTGACCAAACAAAATCTAAGACTTTTGGCATCTTTTTGCAGTGCTTTGGTTGCATTCACAGATTTTTATAAGATCAAGTTTCCCCTTCTGGGGCCTGAAAAAATATCCACACCTACACAATGGACAACCTACCTACAGTCACCTATTATTTTACAGTATATAATGTATCCTTCTGAGATCCAGAGGAGGACACTTTTTTTTATCTCGATTTAAATTTTGATTTGACCGTTAGAGAAGGTTGACAAGGTCATACCCCTACATGCGATGTCATTGCAGCGCTGCTTGACCTCTTTAAGGAATAACAGGACCTGAGAGAACAGAGTTGTGTGTGTAGTGTGAGAGGTAATGCCCTCTATTGAGCACAAAAATTAATTGTTGGAAGATATGGGACCATTGCGATAGCTCAAGAAGCACAGGGAGACCGTGAACTCCACACATAAAGGGGCAAGACTGGGTAATCCAATAAGTGCCCCTGCAGGTGAGAAACTAGTACTATGCACTGGAGCACCATAGCTCTAAAATACTGTCTATGATGTTTCAGTCAGAGTTTTCATCCTGTTGGTAAGTACTGAATAAACTTTGTGGTTATGTATTGCTTTATGATATAAGTATCACTTATTCAAAGCTCATATACAGGCATCTTTACAATAGAAAGGTTAGTTTGTGTGACCAGCAGTAGTGTAGTGTGTTATTACTGCTACTAAGAGGTTCTGTTTGAGTAAATTCGGCTTGATGTCTGCTGTAGATTGCGTTACTGCTGGTGTATTATAGCAGAGTTGGATCATCTTTACACTGCATCTCCTTGTGAGGGTTGCCATGACCACATAACCAAACTCCTCTTTTTTTTTTACCTCTTTTTCCACTAGTGCTGTGCTGTGCCGGTGCTTACAGTGGTGCGACTTGAGAACCAGCCCACACCTCCACTAGTTAAAAACAGTATTTATAATGGACGGCGAGTATGCACGCGACCATGGGCATTTAACTCATTTTTGAGTTAATTAAATAATATTTTTGATGCGGAATGTTTAGGTTAATGCTAATTTAAGCTTTGGTTCTTTATATAGCTTTAGTCAAAACATTTGTTATTATGAAATATTCACTAACTACATTATAAAGCATCACTAATTAATATTTCTAATTATTTGCCACATTTATAGTGTGTAGATTTTGCAGTTGTGCAGAAGTGTCATCAGTTGTTTGGGCATATCCACCAACAAACCATTGCTGGGACATATCAGTCCCTATATGTAGTTGGACACAGTTCATGTGAAATTTCTACCAGAGTCATTTCACTACATATGTCACCGTGTCAAACACATACTCAGGAGAGCAGAACCAATTTTCGATTGTATGTACCCTTAAGCAAACGTATTACAGTCCCACTTTGGATGCGGGCTACTAACAATGAATACTGAACAGTGGCACACTGCAAATGCTAAAATCTGTTTTCAGCAAACATTAAAATCAAACAAAACGTAAGACATAAATAAGAAATGCGGCTCTGCTGAAGTTTACAGTGCATTGTAGCCCCGCCCACACACTGATGTCACAGGCTTACAGTTTCGGACCAGCAATTCTTTGGTGCCCGTGCCGGAATCAGTTTTTCAGGCATGGCACCAGTTGACTGGCAGTGGAAAGACACAGAACCGGTTCCAAATTAGGCACCAGCGCTGTGTGGAAAAGGGGCTTCTGACACAGACTGAGCTCAGCAACCCTGCGGAGATACTGCTTGTACTGGTGACCCTGTACTTAAAATTCATTACAGCAACATGTGACTGTAGGTGAAAACGGCAATGTACATAGACTTGTGAACTGCCATCCTTGGCTTCAGCTTCACCAGAGTCCTGCTCAGATCCTGCAAAACTACAGCCCTCAAACTGATTTGCCTGTCAATCCCACTTTCACACTCAGCAGCTCAAGTACATGCTGCAGGTCCTGGTCAGAGGAAAGCAAAGGTGCAAAATCATCTGGAAGTAGCAGGGACGTCACCTTTAGCCTCTCATATGGGACGCCAGTCTAACCAAGACACACCCTTGCTAGAGGATAACACCCACTCTAAACGGTTTCGACGTGCCAAGAATGCGGGCCCCCATAATCCTGCAGCACCTCCTGCAGTACACAACTATTCACCACAAAGGCCTCTGACTGGCAGGTTTTCCAGGCAAACTCCCAACAAACACTGACTGCTCTTCTGGGTCGTCCTGGCCAGTCTGCAGACACATAGGAACCAGACGGGATGGAGGACATGTATCCACCCATATTTAATTTGGCTTCACCCCCACCCCAACCCCTCCCCCCCCCACACCCACAGTCATCTTAATCCTATCTTCCTTCCACACAAACACCATCCCCCTTCACTGCCAGCCGCCTCCCCCCATAC
>JAODKM010000456.1:0-11590 GCA_026780845.1 Petrocephalus sullivani
CGATCGGTCGCTCATCCATGAATGGCGAGGCCATGGCTGATTGGATTTACACGCACGGACACTGATTACGTGTGCGACCTAATCCTCAAACATCAGTTACATTCTCCATCCTGCCAAAAATCTTGGGACCCGCTGTGTAATTTTTAGCCGCCCGCGGCAACCGTAAAACCGCCCGCTCCCGCGAGATTTCGGTTGGGTCCCGCGGGATCCCAGTCCCAATGCAGGGCTCTAGTCTAAAGCCTATCGAAAAACGACTACATTCAGCACAAACTTTGATTTTATGACCACAGCTCAGAAAAACAAAGTGTGTTTTCCTAACCCATTTGCCGAAAACAATCAAAAAAAGTTTTTGTGGAACAATAGCTATTTTCTGTTTGTTTTAGCCATAACGGGTTAGGAAAACACACTTTGTACCCAGGAACAAAATAAAAATAAAAATTTGTTACATAGTGTAATATTATACCACAATCATTATCAAGAGTAAATAAGGCAGCCTAGAGCAGGGTTGTCAAGCTGCAGGTCTGAAGTACTGCACATTTCTGCGTTTACCTTCACTTAAAACACCTGATTCAACTCCAAGTACCACAGAGTACTTGAGCTCAACCATTTGTGGTGGAACAGGAAAAGAAGTAAGCTACACAGGGAGCCGGCCCTCCAGGATTGGAGTTAGACACGCCTGGCCTTGGGAATCACAGGAAGCCAGATGCTGACTCTGGAGGACACCTACAGCACTCAATGCCTCTGGAGAGCAACGACCATCGCAAATGACCCAACCCCCCCCGCCCCAGCCAGCACCCGCTCCCCCTCTTGCCCAATGGAAGGCATGCATCCAGACTGAGCACTAAGGGAGTACTTATTCCAGCACTTCCAGACAGAGGAAAGGTTTCTATAGTTTCTAAAAGCCACCAACCGTCTTAGCGTCTTAGCATGAGCATTCTGCATGGATCCATTTATCAACCCCCCCCCTCCAGAATGACTGACATTCCCCTACTCATCTTGATAAAGAGGACACTCTACTATAACACAATAGAGTAGTGTTTCCCAACCCAGTCCTCAGGGAACACCGGACAGCCCATGTTTTTCATGTTATTGTTCCCTCATAGTTCTCCGCCGATCAAGAACACCGAATACCTGGTACAGGTGTGCTGGGAGCTGAGAGGAAGCAAAAACGTGGACAGTCTGGTGTTCCCCGAGGACTGGGTTGGGAAACACTGCAATAGGGGCTCTTGATGGACTTTCACTGCACTCCGCACCTTATCATCTTAATATGCTGCAAATTTTATGTATTTTTAAAATCTTATACTGTTACATATAGAATTCTGCTTAACTAAATATATGATTGCCCTCATGCACTTGACTTCACTCGTCATCTTTACAGTATTATCATTATCATGGTTTTTGTTTTATATAATATGTAGCATTGGTGGAGAAAGTACACAAGATTACATTGTATACATACAATGCCAATAAAATATTCCTTTCTATTCAATATTTTGTGTGCTTATGCTTCCTATGAAGTTATGACCCACTACTGTCTTTAAATACTGCTTGGTCGATATTCTACCTGCAGTACATAAATGTACTGGTAAGGTTATAGATATCTCTAGGAAGTAGTGAAATAATTACCTATTTAAATATACGAAATACAAGTTCATTTTGATAAACCCATTAGCTAAGTATAATTGATATAATAATAACAATATTGAAAAATAATGTAAAGTCCTGGGGGGTGTTCTATGAAGCAGGATTTCCCTGTTAGCAGAACCCAGGAAGGGACAGTAATTGAGTCCCACCAGTGTGCCGCCAAATCCATCACTGGGGACCATTTTACCTGGATTAACTTAAGCTATAAATCATGATTGTCCAATAACAACACTCCTTACCTAAACTCTTACTGGACAAACATGACTTTTAGCTTAAGTTAACCCAGCTAACTGAAAAATCCTGCTTTGTGGAACACCCCCTGGTCAAGATGAAGGCATTTCATTTTATTGTAAATGGTTCCTTGTTGTTTTTGCTATTGTCGTTGCTGTTTGCGCAGGACTCCCTCAGGGGCAGAATTGTTGTGCAAGGATTGGAAGACTATTTATGGGGGCATTTGGCAGGCTTTTGCTGTCTCATTGGGTTATTTGGCTGCAGCTAGCAGTGTACAGGTTTGTAAGGCGTGGCTGTGGCTAACCACAGATATCAGTAATGCTTTAAAAGAAAAGCTCTGATTTATTTAGAAGCAAACCCTACAATAATAAGCAATAATGGAATGAAAGAAACCAGAGGGAAACAGGAGGGAAGCTTAATAAAAGGTAACTGATATGGCTGCTGGCTTTATCTGTGGTCTCTCACCCAGTTTGATTGCAACCTAGCTGTGGTTTCCAGCACGTCCCACGCCAGGCACTCTGGTTTTCCCTGGTTAGTCGTCTATTGGACTGGCATCATCAAACTTTTTGCATTTGGCTTTGCCATTCGCCTGATGTGGCGACATCGATCTCCATCAGGGTGGGGGATGCTTTCTTTGAACAATGCAGCTGATGCCACTTTAACTTTTCTTACTGGTGGTCATGTGATTCAGCTTCAAGTGGGGTTCTCCACTACATAATGGGGCTGTGGCCCTAAGTATTTGAGGTACTTGAGCTCGGGAGCCTGAGGGAAGGGAAAGTGTTGGTAAGCTGTCATCATGAGGGCTTTGATTCCTGGTAATCGGCTTCTTCTCTCACGCTGGAAATTACACATCTGTCCACTCTGCTCCCTAATGATTATTACCACCAGTGATGCCAAAAGGAATAAAAAATTTAAATGTATAAATATATATATTTGTATTTCTATATAAATATATATATGTATATTTGTATTTGTATGGGACTGCCATACTATTTTCATTTAGTTCGCCTCCAAAGGAGAACGGAAGGTGCAAATCATAAAGTGGGATTTAGCTCCACCGCATGGTTGATTTAGGATTTTCATTTATTAATCTTCATACTCCTTGTAATTGTCCACCAACAGCAAAAAGAAGAAAACATGATGTGAATATGCAGAGTTTATTTGAGATAAAAATGTATCAACTACAGCTGTTACCAATGGGCCTATGTAATATGGTTGTTGATCAAGTAACACAATTATCAAAGTTTAGCCCGACATTCAAAGTATTTGCAGCGACTGATTTAACTTTTTGGTGAGGAGTGATCAGGACTTGAAAGGTAGAGTCAGCAGACTTTAGAATAAAGTGATATAGTTCTTAAACAAGTAACAGTGAATACTACAGTATAGTAAAATATATAGTAATGACATTTAAAATTGAGAGAGTGGTGAATCAGGTAAAAAACTACAATGCCTGACATTTCTAGGTTTATATAGATGCACCAATTAAGAAAGTTTTCAGCTTCTATCTTCGCTTATGGCCATACCACCCTGAACACGTCCAATCTCGGAAGCTGAGCAGGGTCGGGCCCAGTTAGTGCTTGGATCAGAGACCGACTGGGAATACCCGGTGCTATAAGCTTTTGTCACTAGCTTATCCGAGGGACGCCCCTTCTCGTCACAAATATAAAACCACTAGCCAAGCGTTTAATTTTACTAATTATTACGTGCATTTATTTGTGAATTATTCTCATAATTACGAGGCTGAGAATGTATCAAAAGCTAGTCTTATTTTAGGCTTCCAGATCAAAAGGCGCAGCATATATTGTTACTCTTCTATCTGGTTTCGTGACATGGCCCAGACGTATTTCTGTTCTGGCTTTTGCATTGCGTTGACCCGTCGGGGCCACTATAGGTTTCTGATTTAAAACTGATTTCAGGAAAACTTCGCAAGACCGTCAAAATGTATTAAACGTCAGTATGGCCACAAGCTTTTATGGACTTGTGGTAAACAGTTTAACTGTTGGGGTAAGTAAACCTTGGATACCAACAATTAATTTCAGAATATACAAACATAAATCACAGAAATATATAAGCATATAGAAAAGCACAAATTAGAGATGAACGCCTGCTACTGGCTAAGATGAGACGACTATGAAAGGTCTGTTTTAAAGTCTCCCGCTTAAGGCCATACCACCCTGAACAGGCCCCATCTTGGAAGCTAAGCAGGGTTGGGCCTGGTGAGTACTTGGATTGGAGACTGCCTGGAAATGCCAGATGCTGTAAGCTTTTTTCACTTTATCCAGGGGGCACTTATTCCTCCTCGCACATGTAAAATCACCACCTACCCTTTCATTTTACAAATTATTCTTATTAATAAATCGCCAACTTTTATACACATCTTATGCTTTCCACTCCATGTCATTTGTGCCAAGCCTACTGTTGTCTTCTCCCTTTTTAAGACTAATTCATTATAATCAATAGCTGACTTTACGAAATTTAAGAAATTGGATATTCAACTAGTTAAAATTTTATTCCTGATATCAACAATTGGCATTTCGACTAGTTCAAACTGAATTCCTGATATCAGAAACTGGAATTCTAACTAGTTAGAACTGAATTCCTGATATCAGAAATTGGCATTTTGACTCGTTAAAATTTGAACTTCCACTGAAATAAATGAGAAAATCGTTTTGAATCTTACTCACTAAAATGTAATTTCTGATATCAGGAATTGGCATTTCAACTAGTTAAAATTGAATTTCTGATATCAAGTATTAGCATTATAACTAGTTGGAACTGAATTTGTGATATCGGAAATACACATTTTAAGTAGTTACAATTTAATTTCTGATATCAGGGATGTGAATTCTAACTAATTAGAATTGAATATGTGATATCCTCTAAAAATGAATTAAAGCTAAAATGGCTTGCCATACGTTTGTGCCTGTCCATGTAGCCCAGGCTAGACAGAGAGCATCCTGATTGGTTTACTTAACAAAATAAGTCAATCAGATTTCAGTGCAGGGGGGCTTTTATTTAACTTCTCGAGGACCAATGTTATTGGTTCAGTGGAACATCATGGCAGAGGGAGAGTGCCCCAAAAAATGAAAATATAAAACGCATTTCACCTCAAACTACACAAAAGTGTATCATTTTTTAGTAAGGATGAAAAATAATGACAATGTTGCAGGCTGTACTGTTTGCAACAGTGATTTAAGCATTGCTCATGGCAGTTTAAAAGACTGTAAAAGGCATGTTGAGGTGAGTTTAACAAGTGTCATTTCATGTGCTGTATTATTCAGGTCTACATTATTTAGACACTTGGTTATTTGCCAAGGTTGTCATGAAAAGACCAAACTCCTTGAAGACTTTTGTAATGTAGTAATGGAAAATGAATAAGGAATTTGCATAAATAGTAAAAAAGTATAATCTACTTATATTATTGTCAAAATAATATATAATATTGGCTTTTGTAATTTAGTGTCCTGACTAGAGAAAATGAATTAACAAATAATTTTACTTATAGCCAATGTAGAAATGCTAATTATCTTATGCTTACACATATTTTAGGGACGACAACATATTAGGGAAGCTAAGTGCAGGGAAGGCCGCTCCAATATATCTCAGTTCATGTCTCATGGAGAAGGTTACTACAGCTGAGGTGTATTTCACATCTTTCGTTGTTGAACATAACCTCCCATTCCATGTGTGTAGGTATGTAGGGAAATGTTTCCAGAAATAGCAAGAAATTATGCATGCTCTTCCACTAAGACAACAGCGATGATGAACCTGGCACTGGAACCTGAATGTTCAGAGGATGTGTACAAATTAATGAAAGCAATGATGAAAGCAATGACATCATGTGTGAGAAGGAATGTGTCATTTTAGTCAGGTACTACAGTGAAGCACAGGATAAGGTGGCAGTTGGATTTGTTGATATGTGTGTAATGAAGCCAAAGCTTACAATATCAACTGCATTGCATCATCCATGCCAGAAAAAAACTTTGGATGGTCTAACTGCATAGGACTCAGCAATGACAACTGCAATGTCATGATTGGCAAAAACAACTGTCTTATCAAGAGTGAACGGACAGGCCCCTCATATATACAGTGTTGGCTGTCCTAGTCACTGGTTTAACATATGTGCCGAAACTGCTGCTAAAGAGCTCTCAATGTCACCTGAAGAATTGCTAACTGACATCTACTACTACTACTCTGAGAAAAGCTCAAAAAGAAGAGAGGAACTTAAACAGTTTCAGGACTTCTGTGATGTAGCCCAGCAAAGAGTACAAAAGCACTGCCGTACTTAATGGCTTTCTTTGGGAAAAGGTTTGGACCATCTGCTCAACCACTGGCCTGCCTTTAGTTCTTATTTTGAATCACATAGTGGAAATCAGAAGTCCTGTGATATTCAGAAGAGGCTCTCTTCACAATGTCACACAGTGTTTTGACAAATTTAATTATATTTTTCAAAACAAGGTACCAGTTCCATATAAGTTAAATGTCAGTGTTGAAGAGCTCCTGCATGACATAGCAAGCAGATTTATTGAGCCAAAGGTTTTGAGAGAACAGAAAGTACAGGAAATGGATGTGTGCAACCCTGAAATTCACTGTGCAGATGAAGAGCTTTTTATTGGGTTCTTGACAAGGAGGCACTTGCTAAGTGAGGAAGCACTCCCCTCTTACAAGACAAACCAATTCTTTAAAGATGCTAGAGCATTCTATGTCAGGAGCTTTCAAAAAATAAATGAAAAGTTCCCAATGAACGACCAAATCTTGACCTGTCAGTGGTTAATCCAGAGAGCCAAGAAGATGTGAAACCAGAGCAGATTATGACTTTGGCAAAATGCAAGAGAACATCTCCATTTAGTAGTCCTGGATTATGCCTCAACTAACCTGGAAGCACTGGTGCCAAATTACAAAAAATTTCCAATTGATGAATTCTAGGCGAAGCTTCCAAGGTCAGATCTGTGAGCTCAGGCCAGTTTAGATTCAAGGAGCTCTGTCAGGTGATGAAGTTGCTGTTGATTCTACCAAATTCTAACTGTGATGTAGAAAGGACATTCAGCATGGTCCGTCACATCAAGACAAAATTCAGGAGTCAGATGACTCAATAAACATTTGTAAACCTGATGTCTTGCAAGATCAACAAATTCATTGACACGGAGTGCCATGAGATTGAGGTTTCAGGGAAATTGCTGAAATCTGCAAAGCAAGAATCCTCAAAATACAACGAAACCTTGCAAAAGACACAGGAAAGGAAATAGGCCCGTCTTAGGCTATTAATAAAACTATGTTCTAAAATGTAAATATAGGAAAGGAAAGAGGAAAACATGTACATCTTGCTCTGTAAATAGTTACTGAAAAAGAATTTTGTTCTGTAAAATAAAGTTTGTTGAAGTTACATCCATTAAAATAAAAATACAGCAGTCCCTCATCTCGTGTCGGGTGGCCTGTTGCAGTCTGATGTGGTCCAGCTTGTTGTCCAGAGAGCGGACATTGGAAAGCAGGATGGAGGGGACAGCGGGCCTGGTCAGGTTGAATCGCAGCCTGTTGCAAACGCCGGCTCGCTTTCCACGCTCCTGCATCCTCCCACACCGCTTGCGGCGCCTCCTCCCCCTGCCATCTAGATCAGGCGAGGTTGTACGGCATGGCTGCTCAGCTTCTCTCTTAATGTTGTGTCCAGGGGCCTCATGTATAACGGCGTGCGTAGAATTCACACTAAAACATGGCAAAACCAGAAATGTTTTTTCTGGTTTAACCCTAACCCTAACCCTTCTACATCCCAATCAGCGCAAAATGTTACGGACGTTCACAAGCCCACTCCGACTCCTCCCACAATTATTCATATTTTAATTTGCAAGTCAATATAAAGATCCCCTTCAATTGGGGTTTTGTTAAAAAAACAATGGCCAAGGCACATGGGAAGAAGAGAAAGTTTAGTGAATGCAAAGTAGACGTCTTACTTAAATGTCTGGTGGTTTAAGTAGTGGCATGAGCAACAAAATAAAACTAATGGAGTGGCACAGCTTGGCAGAGGCACATAAAATAAATTCTGGAAAATCACATAGTCACCGAAATAAAAAATAAATGGTCGGATATTAAAGTCGAGGTAAAAAGCGAGTTGCAGCTCAACACCACTGGAAGACGTAGCGGAATTGCGGGGCTCACACCCTTTGAGCAGCGAGTTGCTGCAGTTATTGGGGACACGCTCATAACAGCAATTTTGCCAGCGAGTGAGTGGGGACTCTCATGATCTTGTGCCACGTTATGTAGCACGCTACATGTGTACATAGTGCAACACATTTTTGTGGGCTATAGAGCAGCACTCCACCGGTCTGGTCCGGGCAGGCCAATGGCCCTTAAGCTGGCCGCTCCACCACCGCCCGAGCCCGAGAATGAACGTCGTTATAACGTCGCTCTTGTGCAGTCTGTTTGCGAGCGGGATGAGAAGCCACGTCCCCTAAGGAACTGTCAAATGGTTACATTATACACAAAACCTACAATTTTGTAAAGTATAAAATGTCTTCTTACTGAGAAGCAAGCCATCATGCACCACATCATTTTAAAGTTTCTTCCCAACACTACTATTTCTGAGAATAAACGATTACTGGGTTGAGCCAGGCCATCTCGCCACAACATTAATGAGATGCATTTTTGCAGGTAATTCGCACATAAATACAGTGAAAATTCTTTCCATTTACATACGCAAATTCATTCTCTCAAGGCGCCTTTATAGCAATGTGCGTGCAAACGATTGCTCCGATTATATTTGCAAAATCGGACATTGCTGAAAATTACACTTTAATGTTTACCTTTTTAACCGCAATGTAAGGAAAATTTATATATCTGGATGACAAATTTAAACAATTTCAATTCGAAGCAATTCAATGCAATCATACAACAAATAAATGTAATTTAATCTAGCAAAATATAAATACATAACAGATTGACTTCCAAGGTAGTAGATATATATATTGATCTTATATATATTTACTAGTGCGTGAACTTTGCATGATTGTAAGATAAAAATTGGATAGTTGCTTTAGCCTATTTTAACAATTTGGAGTTGGGTTATTTTGGCCCTCTAAGACCTTTTCCATGTGCATATATTTACTGTTTTAGCATATTTATTGGTAATTTTTTGCGTGTTATCATTTGTGAGGAGTCTGCAGTAGTTTTTCCTTTAAGTATTGCTAGATTGTAAGATGGATAGGGATGTGAAAGGGTTACTTTGTATGGCTGTACGAAGTCCACCATGGTGCACAAAATCATTTATTTATTCATTATTTAATTATTCTTTATACAGCACTTCAAATGTGGCATTCATTGACTTGCACAGACTTTTCAGCTAGGTGCTCCAAGGGGGGGGCATTGCCGATGGATACTTTTTGTCACGCTTGCGGCGGGAGGAACGACCCATGGATGCAGGCTGCAGGGTTAAGCCCTTCAGAAGGGCGTTTATTAACAGGTACACGATAAGAACGAGAGCAAGCACGATAGCAAGCATTGACATGCAACAACAATACCGGACAAGGGGCACAGGACACAGACTCACTAAAATAGGGCAGCACATTAAGGATCAAACACGAGGTAGCTGATCAAGGGAAACAAGCGGAGCAAACTACATGAGGCAAAGACAACGAGGGTCAGATGCAGCTAATCAAGCCCCGCCTGAGGGCAAAACAGGGGAAAAACACGAAGGTCACGAACGTGACACTTTTTACTTCAGTAAATATTTGTGATTGTGGGGATTCAGTGTATGCTGTTTATGTTAACATTTATTTATTTATTTATTTATTTAATATGAACACAGACTGAAACATACAAATACTCAAACTATACATAAAATAAAATTAATTCATATGAAACAATGACACTATTCTTTAAGCTCAGAGTTTAACAGATTTTTTCAGATCTGTGTGTATGGTTGGAGGCTGAAGGAGAAGTGTAACTGATGAACAAGTACTACTATGTATTAGTGCGGAATGTCAGCAAACTTCATATGTACTGAGGTAATTTGCCCATTAAAGCCTTTGCAATAAAAACCAGGCAATGCAATTTCCTTCTAAGATGTAATCATGGCTTACAGTGATGTCTTCTTGCTGTTGCACCAGTTATAAACCTCAATGCTGCATGATATGTAACATCTAGTTTCTTCAAATAAGATGAAGGTGCATGCATGTATATTACATCACCATTATCTAACACTGATAGGACGGTGCTCTGTACTAGTCTTTTTCTAGAAATAAAAATCTTTAAATGCAAATAGAAGCCTAGTTTTGGGTGAAGTTTTTTTTTAACAAACTGTTTATATGGACTCCAAAAGATAACTTGCTGTCAAGCCAGATACCGAGATATTTGTAAGATGCTATGAAATCCATTTGAAATATTAAGCTGTATTGTTGCAGCTGCACTTACACTATGTATGTGAATGTATGTGAAATGACTCCCATTTTAATTCTACTTCCTTATATTCAAATTCTAATTGTGAATCTGCAGTGTTTTTTCAACCAATTTTATGAATTGCATTTTCATTTTCATGCTGAACACCCAGAGCTCAAAATATCTTGCTGTGCCTATGCATGTATCTAAATTTTTGATAGCATTTTAGGTCTTCATTTAAATTAAAGATAAGGGCAGTAACAGTACACATATTCGTGCTTTTTGGTTAAATCATTTTTGGTTTTGAATGCACAATGAAATGAATAAATACATTTCTTGACACAAGCAAAACCTAAATTAAAAAGGAGATTTGAAAGCTAATTGAATGCTAACATTATGCTAATTGTGGCTGTGAGTTGTTTACAGCTAGTGATGGAGAGCTCAAGCACCCTTCCACCACACTTAAATCACTTATCTGGGGACATTTTGGTTTCCCAAAAACTTTTATCAACACTGGAGGGAAAGCAGTCGATAATGTTTTTCTGCTGGGAGTCGCCTAGTTTAGAGATATTGTACACCATAGAAGTGGTTTAAATTGCCAAAAAAATTAATTTGAAAAATTCAACAATAATATCACTTACCAGAAATCATGAGACATTTCTTCAAGATACAGTAATCAACAGAATTTGTAGTGAGCAGTTTAATGTAGGTACTATTTTCATCTACCAAACTTCACACACCAATCATATTACTATACAGAAGATATCGCCGGCATGCTCGTGCTCATAAGTCTACAGTTAGACAAATACTGAAAGTGCAATCGCCAGGGTGCTCCTGGTTTAGGGACCTGTCTGCCACTGCCTCTCGGCAGTTAATATGCTTGTTAACTCAAAAGCCATTTGATGGGCTTTTTTCTACTTTGCAAGGACATTATACAGTATGGGTAACGAACTGGAACTGACAAAATTTTGAGACAAATCTCCCCAAAATTGAAGCATAGTGATAGCAAACTGTTTTGGACTGTTTTGACACTTGATACCATTAAGATGACGACTAAAAAACTACTTGATATATCTTTTTCAAACTTTCCATATATATTTTTTATACATTTATGGAATTTTTTAGCACTGTAATTAGGGGCGTTTCTAGGATTTTCATTTAAGGGGGGCTCAGCCCCCATAGATGTTTAACACATATTTGGTTTGTTCAGAATCAGTACTCAGATGAGTCTTCCTAATCACACACACGCGCACTGTTTACTGTATAAACACACAATTTTATTAAGAACATAAGAACATAAGAAATATACAAACGAGAGGAGGCCATTCGGCCCATCAAGCTCGCTTGGGGA
>JAODKM010000457.1:0-11574 GCA_026780845.1 Petrocephalus sullivani
AAATGCAAATCAGTTTCTATCTTTTATTTAAAGTTATTTTTTCAATTTTCCTTTTGATGTGCTATCTGTCACTGTTAGAATAAACCTACCATTAAAATAATACTGTTCTGAGTTTGTCAACGGACAAACTTACAAAATCAGCGAGGGGTCAAATACTTATTTCCTCCACTGTACATGTATATTGGCGTGGGGCCTGGCGGCCCCCAGGATTTAGCGGCCCTGTGCAGGTGCACAGTTTGCACATGCCTAAGGCCGCCCCTGAAAATAACTACCATACCTGTCCACAAAAAAACCCACCCAGTGTGTCTAAATGACTTCTGACTCCCCTCAACAGTAATGAAAGACCAGATCTGCTCCTCACTTTAACATAATAATCTATATCAAGCTAAGCAGCAAGCCCAAGGACTTGGGTCTGAACATCACCCGACTTCCTGACGGACAGGCTCCAGGTTGTTTGAATGGGCAGAGACACAGGAATTCCCCAAGGTTGGGTGCTGAGCCTCCAGCTCTACTCCTAATACATGCACGACTGAGCGGCCTCATTCAGCTGTAACACCATTGTCAAGTTTGCTGACGACACAGTCAAGGTGGGCCAGAACTACAATAATGGTGAAGGAGGTGGAGAGCCCGGCAAGCAGGAGTTCAATCTCCTCCTGAACATAGACAAGACAAAGGAGCTGATTGTGGACTAGGAGGACCATCACCTGGGGAGGTAGCTTGACCAAGCAGGACAGCACAGCCCAGTGCAGAGTGGTGCGATGGGCTGAACGCAATATTGGGCGTGACCTTCCGAACCTGCGGGCCACTCACAGGAAGCCATAAAAATAACAAGCCAAGGACATAGATTTGGCTATGGGTGGCAGGAACTTGTCCCCACCTATATTTTTTAGCTATACCTATATTTTTAGCGATCTCCAAACTTGTTTACTTCTGCTGACATTTTTTGTGCAAAACCAATAGTTTCATTTTCCTCCTTGTCTGTCTTACTGGCTCATTGTTGTATTCTTTAGAGTTCATGGAGGAGGTCACACAAGAACTTTCAGCAGAGACTACTGTAGCCTGCTCTAAGGTGTGTTTGTACACTTCTGTACACTTAACTTTGTGAAGTACATAGTATAAAGTATAATGACTAAATGCATTCAGCGTTTGATGTTGTTGTTTTTATTTTAAGGTCATACCACTCTCCAAGATATGTACAAATGCAAGACATCTTTTCTTCTGCCAATTTTATGCAAGGTCTGGCGGGCCTTTGGCCAAAAAGTTCACCAGGTAAGAAGACAACAAAATCCTACAGCAGATGCCAAGATGGAAGTTCAGCGTTTCATAGCTGATGGATATTTGGATAGAGGTGCAGACCCAGTTGCATACTGGGAGCAGAAGCACAGTGTCTTCTCCCACCTGCACAAGCTGACACAGGTGTTCCTGGTTATTCCAGCAACATCTGTGCCATGTGTTTCCAAAAGAGGGCCAGGTAATGAAATTATTAGAGGCTTGTTTTCCACTTTGCAAAGTGTCATTTAAACAGGTGTCATTTCATTTCAGGTGATTAATTCACTTCACTCTGCCCAGATAAGAGTTCTACTGGATAGCAGGAAGATAATATAAGCCAGTTTGGAACATTTAGTTGGGATTTCCCCCACAGATACCCAAGGTGCCTGCCCCCTACGAAAACAGCACAAATCCTCATAGGCATTCAAAAATTCTTTTCCTGATTGCCCATAATTGTTCAAAATTACCCCTGTCATTAAGATGGAGAAAAATGTGGGGAAAACTCCCCATAATTTTTGCACATACAGTTAAACTTTTCAAAAAAGTTCTAGCAGTGCAAATTTAATAAAATCGAGTTTTTCACGACTATTTCCAGGAAGCCAAATATGTCCTTCGCACGTTGCTTCTTTCTATGCCTGTCTATTCAAGCAACATTTAATTTTTATCTCTCATAAATATATGTGGGCTGATTCATACGGGATGATTTGAAGCTGAACTTGATACTATCAGCTTAACAAAGTTTGGTGCTTTGGGTTAATTTAAAAACTTGACATTTGCTCTTTTGAATAAAATGTACAGTTCCATTGAACTACTAAACATCGTTTACACATCTTCTAATAGACACACACAGCTGAAGGTTTGCTCTAACATTCCTTCCCCCTGTGCCGTCACCTCATCGACATTCAAATTAATTTTCAAACGACATTCAATAGACAGCGTGTCTGGGGAGTAAGGTCAGAAATGATACTTGAAAACAGTTAAGTAACTTACGCTCCTCTAAAAAACAGTATTGTAAAGCTGCCAGTGGTACTTGGCAACGATAATTTACCCTGTATTGTTAACAGGGTCAAGATCCTCATTCATTGTTACCTCTCATCTCCCAGATAAGGACTTTTTGATTTGTTCTATTGTTAAAATAAAACTATTACTACCTGCCATTTTCCTAGTGTAGGAACCATGGTAACTATATTGGGTGGAAGTTTCTGGACACCAAGTTCCGCGTTTTCCGGAATACTACGGGATTTGCGATAACTACTGATAAGGAGTAATATATGCAATGCATGCTTTTTCCTTCAGATAATCCATGAACAGAACCAGGGGCGTAGCACCAAATTCTGGGCCCTATGCACAAGCAGTGGCCATGGGCCCCCGTAAGGGAGAGGTTCACAACTACCTACAATTTACGTATAACAAAACTAATGTATAACAAAAAAAACCTTATTACACAACTTCTCTGAATTTCAGTTTTATTTGCAGAATGCTTAAAAGCTAACAGATGCCACCAAAGGTGGACTAAACCATTGCGTGTAAGGGAGAGGGTGCCTGTCCTCAGACACTATATGCACTTGGACACCATTTAATACATCAATCAACTGATGCATTTGCCCAAAATATTACCATTTACATTAGTTAACAACATTTATTGTGATCTTAAAATTATATTTAAAGGAAAATAAAATGTCACTCCTCAGAGGCCCTCCCCCCACTTGGGGCCCTGGTAATTTAGTCCCACTTTTCACCCAACTACAACGCCCCTGAACAGAACATCGGTCTGGATCAACTAGTGAATTGTGACTAGATATAATTAAATTTTAATCATAACTAGTTACAAATGAATTCCTGATATCAGAAATTGCATATTCAACTAGTTGAAATTGTATTCCTGATATCAATAACTGGCATTTCTACTAATTAAAACTGAATTCCTGATATCAGGAATTGGAATTCTAGCTAGTTACATTTTAATTATAACTAGTTAAAATTGAATTCCTGATATCAGAAAATTCCAACTCCCACTGAAATAAATGAGAAATTTCAGAAAGTTCTGAATCTCACTAGCGAAATAGATTTCCCAATATCAGGAACTGGCATTTTAACTAGTTAAAATGGAATTTCTGATATCAAGAATTGCCATTCTAACTAGTGGGAACTGAATTTGTGATATCCTCCAAAAAAGAATCAAAGCTAAAACGGCTTGCCATATATAACTAGCTACAACTGAATTACAGATATCAGAAACTGACATTTTAACTGGTTCAAATTGAATTTCTGATATCAATAACGTGGTTTATATCTAGTCGAATTTCAGGTATCAGAAATGCACATCATCACATCAACAAGAATTTGTATTCTAACTTCTAGTTGGAAGTGAATGCACGATATCCTCCCGAAAGCGGCTACAGGCGTGCTTACACACCGCACCGCGCTTCGCTGGGATGTGATTTACGCTTCCTGTCGGTCGGGGCGGGTCCAGGTCCGCTCAGCCTTCGCTTCTGCGTTATGGACCGACTGCAATCGCCTACTTAACACGCCTAACGCGCCACTGCGTGAAATCATTGCTTCATTAAAATTGCATGTCTAATACAGAAAATGATATGCGATGGGGGGCCACTTCACCCCCACAATCGAATAGCAAGTATTTAATAGTTCTGTAACAGGCTACATTACTGCGTTTAAATATATCCACCGGGAGCACTTTTACCAGGAGCATAGTTTATGAATTTTAGGGAATAAAATCACCGGTGTTTTTACTGGACTCTTTATCAGGTGAGTAAAACACTGAGCAGCGTTCGCGCTCCGCTCTGTTAGTTCATTCGTGCGCATTAGTAATGACACTTAATAGGCAAAGTCATGACTTAAAAGTTTAAAGTGGGTGATTAGTTATTGTGAAGCTTTATTCCTGCTGCGAGTGACTGTCAGTATATGCGATCATCGCTGGGGGACTTGGGGAGGAAGTGCAGCAGGTGTTCTCGGCACATCGTGTACCGAGCAATAAAACGGACAAACTAAGTGACACCGCCGCCGCTGTGCGCGCAGATATTGGGTGCTGTGTGGGTATGGACCCCCGGGTTAGTGCGCGCCTGTGTGCCCATAAGCTAAAGCTCTTCTCCGAATGGGACCTTGTAGCTCCACCGTGCGTGCGACGCACGCCTGTCAGATGGAGGAGAAAGCACGTGTGCATTTCCTGGCTGCAAGTGTTTTGAGAAGAAGTTAGGCTGGAAGCCAGTATCAGCAAAAGACTCCGAATGATAGTGTCAAAGTACCCGACCTTAGGGCGGCTTTTAGCCAAAATAACTACACCTTGTTTATCGAGGCCTTTAGGGGTAGTCAATGATTGTTGAACCTAAAGTTTTACAGATGGATTTGAATATATGGTGGCTCTCATTCCTGTTTGGCTCTGACTGGAGTGGGAGACAGTGTCACACACTAGACTGTATTGTGGCAGTAGACCCAGTTTATAGTTATATAAATTCGCTATGATTGGGAATGTTTCAGTGTTTGTGCTTTTATAATTTTATAATGTGCTTTTATAATTTTTTGCCAAGAATCTTTGATCTGTGGAAGTAATCGGCCGGTTTGCCGTTTCAGGATAACACACTGACACAAATGTGACAGTTGACTTGTCTGTATTTTTACCTATCACTTACCCCTGTACTCACTCGCTGCTCTTTGTCAAAATACATTTGGATGGGTCTGCAGCCTGTATCTGAATTTATACCTGAATTGCAGTCAAATTAGATTATATCTAGGTGATGCTGTCAGGCACTGGAGCTGTCGTGTTGTACCCCGCTTTGCTTTGAGCCTGTTTCTCTAGCAGATGCACTGTGGTAATACTGTTCATGAATGTATCGAGACCCTAATTTAAGAGTGGCGCAGTCACTCAGCGGGTGGTGATCCTGCCTCACGGCTTTGTGGCTGGGAGTTTGTATCTGGCCCCCGCTATGTGTGCTGAGTTCATTTTGCAGGTTTCCTCTCACAGTTCAAAGACATGCAGGGAAGAGAATTGGTGTCACTAAATTAACCATATGGCGTGAATGTGTGTGTGTGTGTGTGTGTGTGTGTATGTGTGTGTGTGTGTGTGCGCGCGTGCCCTGAGATGCGCTGGCATCCTGTTCAGGGTGTATCTCTGGGATAAGCTCCTACCCCTCACCCCCGCAGAGAAAAGATGAATGAGGAAACAGCACTGTGGTGACAGAAGGGCTCCCTGTTAAAATGACACCAGCCCCTCATGCTGGGAGTAGACGTAAAAACCCAACCTGGGGAAATACAACAAATCTATTGAAATACCACTGATACAATTTCTCAAACCTTTGTAGCATTAGTCTGTTTGCCTGATGTATGAATATGAATTTCAGCTGGTCTGGGGTTCAGAGTCGTGCTGAATCCAGAGATTGGGCTTCATAGACCAATAGGCTGCTTGCTCACGCCCGCCATTACGAACAGCTTGTCCTAATAGGTCAGGACCACGACAAAACGATGGGGGACTGATTTTTGACCAGTGTCTTCCATTACTTGAATCATCTGAATAAATCTCCATCTGTTTACTTCTGATCCAGAAATAACCGGTACGAGTTAGCTGTTGTTAAGGGGTCTCCTTAAAACAAAGGTTATACAATAATGTGCAAAAGTCTTAGGCAGTCGAAGAAAATGTCATTCAGCTTTGTATCAGCTTAGCCATCTAAAAACCTCTCCTAAAATCACCCCGCTATTTACAATAATCGTGGAATATATGGAATATAAAAGCCCCAGGCCAGATAATTATGTCTAAATGATAGTGATATTGCTGTAGAAGTATAATATTATGGAATAGTGTGTTAGTTTGGTTATTTTACAAAGAGTTGGTGCAGTTACCATCCAATATACCCATTACTACTATGTAGTGACCTGGTGGTGAGATGTAACACTCGGTATGTCTGTGGTGCCTCTGCAGAGAGGCAGTGTTATAAGAGCCATCCGGCGAGATGTCAGTGACGTTCTAAAGAAGCTTATGTTACTTTTTTGCTATTACTGAGTACACTTGCTGCCCAGATGAACAGCCTTAAGCAGTATCTTTGACAGCCTGAGACCGCCTATATGTATGAGTTTATATGTATGTAGGGGCTGTTTCTGGGTGCAGCGTTCACAGTGGGTTCCGCTGAGCTCGCACCAGCCAAAGAAGGAATCCCCCAAGCCTAGTGCGTACACAGCCAGGCACAGGACAAGAACAGGGCTTCTTCCTCATTCAGCGTTTGGCCGACCGTGAAGACTAGGGTGCTGCACCTGCTCCAACTGTGGTCTCTGGTGCACGTGTCATCTTCAGGGAAGTCACTGAGGAAGCTGCCCATTTTCCCTTTATAATTTACGCAGCGGTACGCTCCCCCTGGGGCACCATTTTGATAGTCTTGAAGATATAAACACTATTAGCAAACCATAAGCTATATCAGGCATCTTTCGGTTATGCGGGACAGGATCGCACACGAATGTAACCCTGAGCAGATGTGTTCCAAGTGGGGTGGGAGGGGGGGGAAGGATATTCGGTCTGTCTCATGCAGCCTCATATGTGCCTATCATAGAGCTGTGTCCTGAAGCAATCATTTTCTCTTTGTCATGCAATATTAGGATGCACAAAAGGAAAAGGCGGAGCAATTCGGACTCGTACTGTTCGCACAGTGTAGATGTAAAGAAAATGTATAAATGCAGGAAGTTATATATAATTGGCTTTGATTATAATTATATTATAATTTGGCTGTGATCATTTCGAGGGGAGTTTTAATTCCCCATCCTAGACCCCCCCCCCCACACACACACACACACACACACACACACACACATATACCTTTAAAAAGCTTGATATGGCCCTGACCCTCAGCTTCGAGGCAGGAGGATGCACCCCCATGGCCGAGGAACAGACCAGACGGAGTCACCTGCCCGATAGCTCTGCTGCCGAAGACCGGTACTCTGCACGCTGTCCTCGGTGGGGCTGGCTGTTATTGTGCAGAGGAGCGGTAGCAGTTCACCTCAGGAGCTTGTAGGATCTCATTGAAACAAAGGCATTCCTGTAGCTCATTTCTTCACCCACATGCCATGTCAGGTGACTTGTTCTGCTTTTTTGCAAGAGATCTGCAGATAAGCACATCATATCCCGAATCGTGTCTGTTATCTTCCGTGTGTGTGTGCGGGCGTGTGTACAGCACCTCACGAGTATAGCATATCCTCAAAAAACGTGACTAGTGATCATCTTTTTCGTGCTCACCACTTCAGACTTCAGACAGACAAATCTGTGGATGCAGTCGAAAATGTAAAAATACAGAAAGTATTGTATTTTGTTTGGTTACTTGTGGTTAAGCGTAGGGCTGGGTGGGGGTAGGCATTGGTCAGATGTTCATCAAGCAAACTCATGCTGCCTTGGATTAGATGAAATGCCCATACTGATCATTTTTGATTGACCTTGTCGATAGTAAATTCATGACTTGGAAGAAAGCTAGCTTACCCCATCTTAGTGTGTCTCTGTGATCCAATATATTAAAGCTATATTTCTTTGAAATATCCTTGTCACTTATTCCTCAAAAAAGTGGAACCCAATCCATGGACTAAATGTCCCTCGTCTCTAAGCTAAAGCCCGCTAATCATTCACGGCCCACTGGCTTCCTTTGCTAGATGTTCCTGAAGTGAGCACGATGTGTCGGTGTTCCGCGACGCGCCCATAAAAGGAGAGCCCTGTCACCCAGGAGCTTTCCTCCGAAACGGTCCTGTGGTCCTGGATACAAACATTAGAGGTTATGTCCTAAGCAGGCACAGCCCTGAAGCTTTCAAACAAACCAGACCGAAGTTATGGAACGTGAGAATAGGCTTAGCTTAAGCCATTAAATTGTCAGCTTAAGCCATAAGAAGGGAACACTAAGACCTTTTTATATATATGTGTGCATAATTTAAAAAGTGTTCTCAGTTTTCTTTGAATGGATTCGAACTAGTGAAGAACTGAAAACATCTTGACGACCTACATCTTCGGGGCGTTGGATAAGAATGCAGCGGCACATCTAATCAGAGCTGCGGAAGCCACTGTTTTCCTGAAACAGTAATTAAGTATATGACTGTAAACAAGGCCGTGAAATATGAGAAGGATGGGGGGTTTGCAACCCCCCCCCCAATGAAAACTGCCTAATACAGCCCCCCTCAAATAAACACAAAATGGGTGGCTACCTCAACCCCCAAATTTTCAAGTCAAAATGTAGCCCTTGGCTGCGTAGTACATGCCTTTGCCATTATATGCTATTATATCTAAAGCATTGGTCCTGTTAATAATGGTATTACGGTACTATATGACTGTCAGATTGTGTTTGCAGGCCGCTTCTGGCCCTTGACACTGTGTTTTCCTGGCTACTTGGTAGGCGTGACCAAACTAAGTCATGTTTATGCGTGCGATAAACAGCACGTGTCACATCAGTGGCCTGCGCAGTGTTCCTGTCGCCCCTGTTTAGAATTCCAAGCAGATGGGGTGTGCCAGCTCTGTGAGGCTTGAGGAGCATTGTAGTTTCGGGACCTCCAAAAGAGGCAGTGACCCGCGTATCCCTGTGAACACGGTCCCTGCACGCGCACCTGTTTTTTTTCTGGAGTTATAACCCTGTCTTGTCCATTTTTCGAGGCCAGGGCCCAAGTCAGTAAGGATCAGAGTTTCCTGTCCATCCAAACAGACTAAAAATGACAGACAGTCGCGAGTGGTATTGAGGAAACACAAAAAGGGATACAGTTGGTATGAGCATGACATCCCACCACAAATACGTACGCTAGGGGTTATCCAGCCATGTTAAGTTTTTGTTTATTTACTCGTTACATCAGCAAAACCATAAAGAGAACCAGGGCGACCATTTCTTACTGGTTTTGGTCATGCATTGTCCTAGTAAAGGTCAGCAGTTATTATTTCTGCTTTTTATTAAAGGTTTAGAGAAGGTTTGTCGGTCAAGTAAAACAAACGAGGGCCCACTTATAAATTGTCTGCATTCGGCTGTGATTTATCATTTATACCTCCCGAGCTTAAATGTCTTTTGAGCTAAGTGCGGTTTGCGTGCATGTCCAAAGTGCCCATGTGTGCATAAACCCGACTGAGCACTTCCAACAGGAGAGCCGTTCGGCCCGTGGACCGTTATTAACCGTTATCCCTTATGCTGAATGGCCTTATTCTTTATCAAAGGGCTCCTGTGTAGCTGGTGATAATGTCCTTCCAACGGCCGCAGCGACCCGTCCCCAGTGAGGGGACAGTGGTGGTGCCCTGCAGAGAGATTACCGCCCAGCGCTAGCAGCAAAAGCCTCCTCAGCGAGCACGGTTCTCAGAGGCCCCGATTCGCCCCTTTGTCGATCACCTCAGCGTCGACGCCTCCTCACTTCAAAGCCAGTCCCTCGTAGGCCCTGGGAAATGCACGGCTTCCCCTTGCTGATTACCTACGTGTGTGACTGCGGGACTTTCTCACCTTGCTGCCCCCGGCTGCGCACGTCGCTCGTGGGAGCCTAACAGGATGTGGCTGTTGGTGCAGCTGTGCGCCGGGCCTCGCCCGCGTGCCAGCCAGACGTGCGCTTATCACCGGGGCGCAGAGTATCCGGCCGAAACGGAGCCCCGCAAACGCCGGCATGACGAAAAGCCAGGGATGGGGGTCCCTCGCGTCGGCCCACCAAATGCCTGCTGAGTGTTTCTCTGTCAGCTGGCAGCCAGCTGGACAGAACCGGCGGACGGCGGGGGTTCGATGGGGAAAGGCCCGTCTTCTGCCCAGCGTCACATGACACACTACAGGTTGAACGGTCTGCTGGTCGCAGGTACAGGGTACAGGGGGAGAATGATGTAGGAAGAGCCCAGTGAACAACCCATATGCCTCATGACCTCTGTGCGTCATGCCTGATTCTCAGCTATGCGGTAATATTTCAGCTTCGATAACAAGCGAAGTCAGTGCGGAAAACCACCATCCAGGTCAACTGTAACTTCATTTTGCAGAATAAATGAGCTTTTATTGGAACATTGCAACAGTCTGTCTACAACCCTGTTTCCATAAAGAGTTGAAATGTAAATAAAAATAGAATTCAATGATTTGCATATTTAATTGAAATAGAACACAGACAACATATCAAATGTTGAAACTGAGAAATGTTATTGTTTTATAATAAGTATATGATAAATTTGAATTTGATGCCAGCAACACGTTTCAGAAAAGTTGGGACAGGAGCCAGTTTACCTCTGTGTTGCAGCACCTCTTCTTTTAACAACATTCTGTAAATATTATGGAACTGGAGAGACCAGTTGCTGGAGTTTTTAAAGTGAAATGTTGTCCGATTTATGCCTGATATAGGATTTCTGCTGAACAGTACAAGGTCTCCTTTGTCACGTTCTTCGTTTCATGATGCACCAAATGGTTTCAGCGGGTGACAGGTTTGGACTGCAGGCAGGCCAGTCTAGAACCCAAATTCTTCTACTACGGCGTGATGCTGCTATAATAGGCACAGAATGCGGTTTGGCAGCGTCTTGCCTTCTCTGAAAAAGATGTTGTCTGGATGGCAGCATATGTTGCTCCAGAACCTGTATATATCGTTCAGCATTAATGGTGCCTTCCCAGGCGTGCGAGCTGCCCAGGCCATGGGCACTAATGCACCTTAATACCATCACAGGTGCTGGCTTTTGAACTGCCCACTGATAACAAGCTGGATGGTCCCTCTCCTCTTTAACCAGGAGGACGCGGTGTCCATGATTTACAAACAGAATTCGAAATTTTGATTTGTCAGACCACAGGACAATTTTCCATTCTGCCACTGTCCAACTTAAATTAGCTCAGGCCCAGAGAGGTCGGGGGTGTTTCTGGGTCCTGATTAGATGTGGTTTCTTCTTTGCATGGTAAAGCTTCATCCTGCATTTGTGGATGCAGCGATGAACTGTGCTCACAAATAGTGTGGATGCAGCGATGAACTGTGCTCACAAATAGTGGTCTGAGCCCATGCAGTGATTTCCACTATAGAATAGTGTCTGTTTATAATGCAGTGTCGCCTGAGGGCCTGAAGATTACAGCTGTCCAATACTGATTTTCGCCTTGTCCCATGTACAGAGATTTCTCTGGATTATCTGAATCTTTTTTATAATATGTACTGTAGATGAGGAAGTCCTCAGATTCTTTGCAACATTTCGTTAAGGAATATTATTCTGAAATTGCCGCATGCAGTCTTTCACAAAGTGGTGAGCCTCTCCCCATCTTCCCTGCACAGAGTGGTGAGCCTCTCCCCATCCTCACTACACATTGTGGTGAGCCTCTCCCCATCCTCACTGCACTGAGTGGTGAGCCTCTCCCCATCCTC
>JAODKM010000458.1:0-11564 GCA_026780845.1 Petrocephalus sullivani
GATGTTTGAGTTCAGCTCATGAAAAATGGGAGCAAAAACAAGAGTGTTGCGTTTATATTTTTGTTCAGTGTATAATACAAAACACAAAATTGTGTAATTTATGTATTTAGGTAATACTGCACGCAGTGTTAACACCAACATGGCGAAACGTATCATTAAAGCTAAATTTGTCTTCTCAAATCCGACCGATGAATTATTTACTCACAGTTGATCAGATGTATTTTCCAATTAGTGATATTTTGATGATGAAATTTTTGTTTGTCTTTTGTGTTTCATGTTACTTGAGTTAGGCTTATCAATACCAAGGAGTTTGCAGGCATCATCGTCACAACTAGTGCATTTCATAGTGCAAATGTGTAAATTTAAGGAAATGTTTCCCTCTGGTGGAGGCTGTTGTGACAGCAATGTACAATAGCTGTTTTTCCTTTTTCTATCATTTATATAAAATTATTGATATTAACAACAGCAGTAACGACATAAACTACTAATAATAACACATTTTGTCTAGAAACATTGTATCAGTTCCTTTTTGTATACCAGCCACCCATGGTTATGGGCCCCATATAAGCTGAAGGATTGAATCATTTAGGCAAAAACTTATTATGTCAATAAAGTATTCATCACTTTTAAAGGCAACCACCCTCACCTTGTGAACCTACCCTGCAGCATGATAGCAGAAATCTCTCATTATCTAATTTTAATCAATCAAATATCTTTGAATACTTGAGCAAGGTCGGGTGCAGGGGTGGGTGTAATCCCTGTGGACACAGAGCACAGGGCAGGAGCAGACCTTGGACAGGTGTCAATTTATTACAGGGCATATAAACACAAACAGGCAAAACAGGCAAAAAGGCAGATTTAGAGCCACTGAGAAATCTAAATGAATGTCTTTGGACGGCCGAAGAAAACTGGAATATGTAGAGAAAGACCACATGAAAACATGGACATACTTCTGGTAACAAAAGCTACAAGCTTCTCACCTTTAAATATGTGAAGATGGAAAAATCTTAAAAATGGAGCCGTGCAAGACGGGATATGTGAAAAGTACCACATTTCAATGGACTTGCTCACCTGCTTGTACAAGGAGTAAATAAAGCTTTATTGTAGCATTTAAAGTATCATTTTTGTGTTTATTGCACTCTTGTGGTCAGCATAACCAGTAACACAATAAATGCTTTTATATGAATAGATCAGAATGTATTCACTAATGGAGACTTCTAAGCACTTGTGTAACTCACTCTGGCAAAGGATATCTGCTAAATGCTGAAAGTCCATTCATGATTTACTGCAGGGCACATACTTTCAAACATTTTGGACTCATAGCCCGGGAGGAGGCGTGAGATCCAGCGCCGTATCAAGCTTTTTAAAAGTGGGGGGGTTCTTGGATGGGGAAGTAAAACTCCCCTTGAAATGATCACATCCAAATAATAATATAATTAGAATCACTGCCAATTATATATAACTTCCTGCATTTCTATATTTTCTTTAAATCTACACTATGCAAATAAAAGGAGTATATCTTGCCCTGCCTTTTCCATCCTAATATTGCATGGCAAAAAGAGAATAATTGCTTTAGGACACAGCTCTATGATAGAAACATATAATGCTGCAGGACACAGACCGAAAAAACATGGCGGTACTTGCCTAACGTATGCGGTAAAGTTACCCCCTAGCTAGTTGCTATAACGTTGAATACAATGCCATTGGCTAAGAAGGGCTCACAGGGATAATTAACCTTGTCTAGCACACATTGTGGAAAATGCTGACGTTACGATGACGATTTTGCTTTACTAATTTAGCGTGATGCAGTCAGATATCACTTTCTCAAGGACGTGCAGTCAGGTCATAATGAGAAGTAAAAAACAAATAAAATTAATATTAATATTTCTCTAAAAATGTAATTTTTACATAATTTTCAAAATCGCTAGATTTGCATATTTCCCGCTCAGATAGAGGAGCCTCGTCTCCCAGCGTGCGCTCCCTCACTGCCCGCGCCAAGCGCGCCCCTTTTGCTTTCTCACTGTATGTCACCAATCTAATGTTTGCACGCACCTATATTATATGTCCTCACTTTCCATAGAATAGCTCATGCTCATACCTCATGTTTTGCGTATGTTATAACGAAAATTAGTCTTGCTGATCTGATACAAAACCGCAGCGAAAAAGTACGAGGTGAGGCAGCCAGTACCTCTGCCTCACTGAAGGGGCCATGCGTGAGCCCACAGGATTACTATTGCCGGTACACTGGCTAAAAATAGGAAAATTAAGTTCACTATAACCTCCGTACTATTATTACTTATTTTTGTTCTGAAAGAGCCAGCGCCTCACCTGCCACAAACCTCACCGCACTTTCGTCCCAAATCCAACAAGATTGTACATTATCAACTTACCTTCTTGTTACCTCGTCACTGACGCGAACTGATACCTTTGCTATGATTGGCTGAATGGTCCTTCAATCAAAGTAACGGACCTATGTGCATAGCCTAAGTTTGTGTGTGTTTTTTTCCCTCCCCAGTCAGAGCTAAAGTTCAGTTCGCTCGGTGGCAGCGTATATTTTAGTATTGTTTTAATCTGACAAAAGTGAAACACATCCCTCGCTACACCCCTGGTGAGATCACAGGGCCAATGAGCCACTCTGCTGCCTTTCTATTAATATATTAATTTATATATATAGAAACATTTTAAATATGTAGAACATATAAAAAAACAATGATCTGGAATTTTTTTTAATTGTTTGCATTGGCCTGGCATTCTCGGGAGTAACCAGAGTCTCTCTTGGACTTACGCTTATATTTTTGCATTTTACATATTTTGCTGGCGCTTTTGTGAGGCAAATGGCACATTGCAAACATAATCGACATGCTGTCAAGGAATTAGCATGGCTGGGCTGAGCTTCCCTGGAATGCTCAGGTACTAGTGTGAGAAGTATTGTACTGTAGCTACACAACCCTTAACAAAGTACCTAATATGACCATACAAGGATCTGACATGCATGCCATGAATTAGGTCTGGAGTTCGCGTGTGCGAGGTCATCAGTTTGAGATGTCCTTCACTTTCCTTTCTCGCCAGATAGTCCTGGCACAGATGCAGGTATTTCTTGGATCATTATCTTACTGAAAAATGGACTGCCTAATCATCTGTAATCTTTATGAAATGGCATGTCTATTTTGTCATATTCGTGCTACTTGAGATTGCCGTGGATTTAGTATAGATCAGCAATTCTGAGACAGTCAGAGCAATGTCAGATCATGACATCGCCTTCTCCATGCTTGACATTAGGAAGGACAAATTCACAATGCATGAATTCACTCTCTCTGCCTTTTAGAAATATATGGCAGGACTAAAGGACATTTATACATATGTATAATTAAATACATTTATAAATAAATACTGATTTATTAGTCTATGACTTCCAGTCTTATTCACGAACGAATGTATACAGATTTATGGTTTTAAGCAAGTGTACTCAGCCTTTTGACATATTCAGTATTTCCAGAATTTTTTCCATTTTCAATCAGTAAAGTATATCTATCTGGTGATACATATATAGGGTGGAATTACTGGAAAGGAATGAGACCAAGTGACAAAATTCATTATACAATCAGTGTCAATTGTTACATAAATTCTTTCCCCTTTTTCTGAAAGATGAAAGCCTGGAACCCTGTGCCGGGCCCAGTTTGACTGTTTCAACCTCTAAGGCAGAGTAGAATATCTTACAGCTTATTGTGCTGCCCTTTTATGCACGAGAAGCTTGATAAAAGTTAGCTTTCATCCTCCCACTTCCACAACATGAGGATTTGTAAGCCGGCCTAGTGAGAGTACATCTTACATGTGGTGCCGAGACAATTCTGATACAAGGGAGACTCCATGGCCGTTCTTAAGCATATGGCTCCATGCAGGCCCACTCGCAGATACAGCTGCCATCTGGGAGCTGCAGGTTCACCCCCATCCTCCTCTTGAGTACCACCTGTGCCTTTCCATATCCTGGGGATAGCTGTAGGAAGCCAACTGCAGTGCACCACCCAGGAGCAGGTGGGCTACATCACCTTGGAGAGGGTGATGCTCAAATGAATTGGCTTGTCAGCTGCAGGACACCGAAAGAGGTTATGCAAACTCAACAATGCAGAACTTAAGCACCTCTTTGCTCCAGAACTGATGCAGCTCCAGCTGGAGACCTGCAACACCATCTATATTGCGGTTGGCTGGATGCCTACCTTGACATGGAGGTGATCCCCAAGCCCAAACCACACCCAATCACAATTCCCCTGCCATTTACCTATTGATATTACACCCCTACCCATAGTCCTAACCTCAATCCGAGCCAACACCTTAATACCCCAATTTTACATGTTTCACAAGTAACTAAAATGTTTTTCATGCGCACTATCACATCTAACAAGAACCACCTTACTGCAGTTACTGCTCAGCTAGGCCTCTTAACATGAATGATGGAATAAATAGTAACCTCAAATCCCCGCTGTTAAGCAGCCGTGGGCAATGATCGATGTTTTGCTGAAGTGTCCCTGAAGGGCCGCTGAAGTACCTAACATCTGCTGATGCTGAGGGAATGCTGAGCAAATGCAGGCCTTTTTGATTCAAATTTAGTTGTTTTTGATTTAAAATCAGGTTTTTTATTTGTCGCTGTCTGACTTTTGCACCACAAATCACCCGGTTTCCCTTTTGTGAAGCAAGTAATGGCAGGGAATGGCACTTTCGCCCTCAAACAGCTCATGCCTGCCAACCTTAAGAAGGAAACAGGAACATACCTGAAAGAGAATCCAGCATCCCTCAAGTCACTGAACTGTCTGACACGTCCTTCTTGTGGTAATATAATAAAATTTGTAGTGATTTAGCTTGTAAATCAGGGTTTAAAACAGCAGGCTTTTTATCATAATAAAATAAAGCAGACAGAGACAAGCTGTGCAGAAAGAAAGTTAATTGCTGATTCAACTCTCAAACGCATTCAGCTCTGAAGCAAAGCATTTAATATCAAAGGCATTTAATGTGAAAAAACTAGGGGTGAGATTTTTTTAATTGCCTCTCACTATTGACTCACTGCAATTATAGACTTGCCTCAAGGCAAGTATATTATATAGAAAATTAGTAAAATTTTGAGTTAACAGTCATGTTTTGTGTAAGGTAATTTAAGCATAATGTTCAGGCAGATGGGAATATAATACAGATAATATCAGAAAATGGAGATAAACTTCAAGGCTTTCAACTGTAGGGTACTAAAGGGACATGCAAAATAACTGAAGTAAAGCTGATTAACTGCTACATTATATGCTAAAAGAAAGTTTCTTATAAAGATGTGTAAAGGGGGTAATCATTATATTGTATCATTGATATCCAAATTCAGTTAACTAAATTCAGTTAATCAAATAAAAGGAGCGCAAACACTTCTAAATTCTGAGAGAATAATTTGATACCTGTACCGAAAAATAGATATATATGTCAAGCTACAAATGTAACTCTTATTTTCATAGTATAGAATCGTTCATGGTATAAGCGACTGTTTCCTTCTTTCTGTGCGTACATGAACTTGTGCTGTACACTCCGGCACGAGTCATAATAACAAGAAAATTCCACCTGGGGGCAGCAAAAGGCCTTCGATATGTTCACTGGGTAGTACTTTTTCATCCATTCTGGTTTAAGCTTTAAACTGCCAAGTATCATTCAAAACAAAATCAACTTGTAATACAAACATCAATTTGTAGATACATAAAAAAATATATATTATTTTGAGAAAACATTGAAGTCTTCATACCACATCTGCTCCCTTTCACGATTAAAGTTGATGAAATTTCATCATCATATAGGCTGCTCTCTTGAGGGAAAAAAATGGAAAGAGTCAATCACATTGGCTTATAATGTATATGCCAGAAATAAGTATGTCTTCTAGATATTTCTGCTTCACTTTCAAATCGTCCTTAGGCAATATAATGATTACACACTCAGAATATAGGAATACTTCACAACAGTGAATAATTGTATACTTATATTTTCTCCACACTATAGCTATAACATATACAGGATTTGTAAGGCCATAAGTCACTTGAGACATGAGAGCACAAGTTTGCAAGTTGGATGGGCAGAACTTATATTTCAAAAACCGAGAAGTGGATTGTCATAACAAGCAGCAAGTAGAGTAAGCAAAAGCGAAATTCATCAAAAAACTTAAATTCAAAAGTGTCAAGTGAATTATATTCAAAAAAGACCTGAACCACCTTATATTGGTCTGTCTGAAAAGACATTCTGTTATTGTCATTGTGTAGTCAGATGTTCTATCATTCTATGAGTTTAAAACTAGTTGTTGCTGAGAGAGCATATTCTCCCATGGGACAGACAGCAGTTATTAGATATGAATTTATTTAGAACTGAGTCTGAATGTCAGACTTGATCCCTTTCAAATGACTGTCATGTATTACAGTTTTTCTCGATTGTTTTGGCACATTTCATCAATCATGCTTAACATTCTCAAGACTATTTCTCAAAACATTTCTCAAAACAGTTCATGCACATAGCACAACACTGTGGTTTACCTGCAAAAGCCTGTAACTTACCCAAAACAATTAACTTGTGTTTCAAAAACAAATAATTCAACCTGTGATTTAGTCAGTACCACCAAAATAAAAAGTATCATCTGCATCGTGATCATGAGAGTAAAACTGCTAAGATATGTTGTCAAAATGTCAATGTAAGAATGCTCCTTAGCTTCAAAATTCTGGGCAATAGTCAGTTGCCACTTTCTCATTCTCACTGACTGATCATTTTTCTTTAGTAAACTGATACTTATTCATGTCAAACACACCAGTTAACATTTAACATTTTTAACATTTTAATTCTAAATTACAGTATGTAAAGTTCACTGGCAAGAGAAAGCACAGACATGCATAACTTCTTCAGATATCAAAACACAGTACAATAGTAAACAAAAAAGTCACACAGCATTATAAACACAAAAACAGCAAAATGGCAATAGAACAACAAAATGACAGCAAAATCATTTACTGTGGGAACCAAAAACACAGTACGGCCATATCACTGAAGTATATGGAAGGTACTTTTAAATCATTTGGAAAGCTTGGCTAACTGTTTTGCCTATGGTGGCTAACATGATTTTCACATACGTACATCATTTTGGGTGTAAAATTATTACAATGGAAAACTTCATAATCTACAAGACTAAAGCAACAGAACATTTTGTCAAATGATTGCAATTGTACAAATGCATTTCCATATATATACTAAAACATTTGGATATTTGTGTGAAGCAAAGAATGATGTTCTGTCATGCAGAACTCTCATTATGGTGCGGGGATTACACTTGTTGTTTTGCAAATGTTACTTTTTTTCTGAATGCTTACACACAACTCCTGAAACTATTTGCTTATTCTTGCAAAACTCTACATACAAACCCCCAAAAACAGAGCAAAACTCTTGAGAAAACACACATTTTATTTACAACTATATAAACCATTAAAATCGATACATTTGTATCAAAGCTATCAATTGAGTATATGATCTGAGTCACGAGCTACACAAAGGTCGGATACATGCAAAACATTGCAACCCATTTTGCGTTTTCAATATGCATTGCACAGCAGTCTTCTGTAAATGGTTCCAAAAGTATTTCTTCACTATATATGCATGGAGTGAAAAAAGCATACATGTTTATTTTTCCAAAAAGAGAGACATTTTACCCCATCATTGGGCAGGAGCATTACCGTATTGTATGCTTCTAGGCAGAAAATACAGAAGGCAATACGGAAAATGAAAAGAAAGAACTACAAAGGGATAAAATTAGGCTGCATCCTGTCTCCTGTTTGGGTCTGGCCACCTCATCTATGCTGCAAGAAATGTTCTCCCTGGCAAGACACTGGGGAAAGTATCTTCTGGAGTGACATGCCCTGGCATGCCCTACCCCCCATCTATATCTCCACAGGCCTCCTACTTTGCCTGGAGAAGTGGCACACGTCTATAAGGCGGGCCATCATACACCTTCCACCTCCATGATGAGAAGAATTCTTCAATCTGGTTTAAAAATGGAGAGTATTGTGGGAGCTACAGTACAGACATTTGTGGATGGTTGTTAAACCAATTTTGGACCATAGCAGACAATCAGAATCTCATATTATCCCAGAAGATAACAAACCTGGACTGTTGTCCGTTCTGATGGTCATCAAGAATCTGGATGTTGTGTAGGGTGTTGAGGAATGTTATCATGTGGTCAGTATTGCATAGGCCAAGAATGCCATGGTGTTGTAAGACCCCATTTTGTCCCATGGCTGCACACATTGTAATGTTAGTACGCATGGTAACATCCCCCCCCCCTCACTGGCCAGGGGCATTCCAGGGACTCCTGCTTTTCATAAGGTTGAAGCCTGCTTCATCAATGAAGATGAGCTCATGAGGAGTGTGTCTTACTTCAGTTTCAAAGATTCTCTGTAAAAGATGAAACAAAGTACAGTAAATAACTACTCTGAAACACATGCCTAGAAGATACAAAAAGGATGGCATCATATAGTTTGTAATACATACTGTAACTGCACTCAAATATTTGAGTATGAAAAATTACACTTGATTCGACTGGAGTTCCTTTTGAATAGAACATTATAGACTTATTTCATCCTCAGCCAGTTGTTTTGGAGAATGCAGTTAAATGTGGAGATGCCAACTGCATCAATCCCTCAGAATATTCCTTGGTTCTCAGTAACCCTGTGTTGTATCTCACACAGCCAAATTGGGTTGTTGGCCATGGCCATACTGATCATCACCCTCTCAACTAGAGCGGCATGAATCTCATCTGGAACTATATATTTGTCTCCTTGTCCTCTTCTGCCTCTCTTCCTGTGTGCTGTTCCTCTTTCTTCATGCCTTTCTGGATCCCTCGTTCCAAAACAAGTGAATTGACCCATGGCCCCATAGAACTCCCGAGGTTCTGATTGGTGTGACATCAATTTTGACTCTACCTGTTTTTCTACCTGGACACTACTTGAGGTCAAGCTGTGCTGACTTAGGTTAAAGGTATTGAATGAGCACTTGGTGCAGCCAATGATATATGAAGGGATTTGTGTGTAGTTTGTGTTATGTGCCGTAAGGGTTTGAGTACTGTGTTACTGTGTAGGGTTTGTTTACATGCCGTAAGTGGCTGTGTTGTATGTGTGCGTAAGTGTTCAGGATTTGTTCATCTCCACCAGCTCCGCCCATCGATTCGCCCGGACCTCCCTCCACGGAAGTCGCCATTTGCAAGCTATACGATGAAAAGGGTCGATGACGCCAAGGCTGACAGCTTTTTGCTGGTTTTTTCTATTTGTGATTGTGATTTATTTCGGGTTTATTGACAAGTGTATGACCTTGGTTTGTTGTTCGGCTTTCTCACTTTTTGTCTTGTCCCTGGTGCTTCTACTCCCATTTTCTTGATTTCCCATGTACCAACTCTTTCGCTTGTTTACCGACCACGATTAAGCCTGTTCCCCCGGTTTTGGCGCTTAGAATTTAAGGACAGCCCATATTTAAGCTGGTTTGCAGTATACGTTATATTAGGAGCCGACCACTAAAAATGATGTGTACATCCTGGGCTACATGGAATTAATTACTCATCAGATATCTGTCAGCATTTCACCTCTATGAGACTCTGTCTACAGTTTCTCTCTAATGAACTGTACAGCCTGCATGCTTTGTAAGTTACAGTTGCAATAAAAAATATTCAACCCCCCCCCCTCAATATTGTAAGGATTTGCCAACTAAATTTATTTCAAAGAGCTAGATTTTGCTTTGGGTAACTTCTTTGTCAATTGAATTATAGTTGGCTTTAACTGTGATGCATATATAAAACCTACCCATGAAGGTGTTGAAGGCGAGTTGCAATGATGGGAAAGATTAGAGAGCCTTCACAAGAGCTGAGAGAGGAAATTGTACCTGAGGGGCCTCGGATATAAAAAGAACATTCCAAGAGGCACCATTAGGAGCATTATAAGGAAGTTTAAAACTTATGGCACATCTCTTAACCTGCCTGACCAAGGGAGAAAGCCCAAAATTGCACCGAGAGTCCTGAACAACTTAGACGGGACAACAAAAAAAAATAACACCTAAAACTGTTTTGACACATGTACCAGTGGTATTTCTGGATTGAGAAAGGCCAGGCTTGTGACCAAAGGAATACCATTCCCACAGTCAAGCATGGAGGTGGGTCAATGATGATGTGGGGATGTTCTTCTGCTGCAGGATCTGGCAATCTTGACCGTGTAACTGGCATCATGGATTCCCAGAAATATCGGGCCATTTTAGAGAGGAACATAATGCCTTCTGTTCAGAAATTGAAGTTTCCAGCAATATAACGATCCCAAGCACACCTCCAAGTTAACCAGCTAAAGTCAGCTAGTCAGCTATATGCCATGAATGTAAATGTAAGTTAAGCAAAGCATTGTTGAGAAATAGATCCTGGACTATCCTGGAATGGCCTTCTGAGTCTCCAGATTTAAATGCCATTGAAAATCTTTGGTGGGGTTTAAAGAAGGCAGTGCAAAATGGATAGCCAACATCAATGAGCTGAAGGCTTTGTACGTGAAGAATGGGCAAAGATTCCAACAGAGAGGTGTAAGAAGCTTGTCAGCACTTTCTGAAAATGGTTATAAAGGCTAAAGGATGCTCCACAAAGTACTGAAGCTGGGGATTCAATAATAGTTTTCATTTAACATTTATGAAGAGTTACATTTTTCATTTGAACTCAAGTGTAAGTCAATTCATAAAAATAACTCAAAAAATGTGCCAATACATATTTTTTGTTGTTACATGAGGGTTCTTGTCATATCTTCATTAACCTCAATTCATATCATTACAATGTCTTTTGAGGTGAGGGGGCTGAATTTTTCTAACTCCAACTGTATGACTATAGTTCCCTTTCTTAATAAATAAATAAAAATAAAAACCATTCCTTTATTGCGCATAATCAATGGGAAAATTAACATTGTTTTTCCTGTTAGCTGTTACAGAATGTGGGAATGGAGTGTTGGCCATCAGAAAGGTCTGGAGTTTGAGGATTCAGTTTATTTCCAAATAGGATAACATTCACACCTGCTGACAGCACTTGGATTAGATGTGAAACTGACCAACATTCTGTTGCTAAATTAGACATAGACAATGCCCCCCCCCCCCACAAACTGCATGAAAACTTTTTAGAATTCGCATTATTAAAGATTAACAATAATAGAATATTATACATTATCAACATTGTTACAACCTATAACACCTGTTGTGAGAACAAATAACACCTTTAACACTGCTGTACAGGACCCGCACACACACTATACAGTTGTTTTACAATTGTGCTTTCTTAAAAAAAATGACCTCAGATTTCATTGTTAACTAAAGTTTATGGTTCATATACACTCACCTAAAGGATTATTAGGAACACCATACTAATACGGTGTTTGACCCCCTTTTGCCTTTAGAACTGCTTTAATTCTACGTGGCATTGATTCAACGAGGTGCTGAAAGCATTCTTTAGAAATGTTGGCCCATATTGATAGGATAGCATCTTGCAGTTGATGGAGATTTGTGGG
>JAODKM010000459.1:0-11557 GCA_026780845.1 Petrocephalus sullivani
TGGGATGGATTATCTTGGCAAAGGAGAAGTGCTCACTAACACAGATTTAGACAGATTTGTGAACAATATTTGAGAGATATGGGTCTTTTGTGTATGTAGAAAAATTTTCAGATGTTTGAGTTCAACTCCTGAAAAATGGGAGCAAAAACAAGAGTGTTGCGTTTATATTTTTGTTCAGTGTACAATGCCACGTATCAATTTCTCAGTGTCATGAATATTAAGGAATTGCGTAATTGTTGCGTAGCTGTAGGAAGCACACCTATGAGATGGCATCCACATGCAATTTAAATGAGAGGCTTGTATCCAAGGTGACACCTAGATTACGGGCCAAGCTGCTGAGGGAAAAGTCCAATCCTCTGGAGTGGAGTGCACAGGTTATAGTGTTCTAATCCGCAGGCTTGCCTGCAAACAGCAGAACCTCGGATTTCTGAGCATTTAGTGATATATAAAGTTTTCAGTCATCCAAATCTTTACTTCGTTGAAGCAATTGGCTAATGTGACAATCGATGAGGTGTCATAAGGTGTAGCTGAAATGTATATTTGGGTGTCGTCAGCATAGGAGTGATAATTAACATTGTTTTCTCATGATGTCACCTAATGGCAGTATGTAGAGCGAAAATTGTAAAGGGGCAAGAACTGATCACTGTGGTACTCCATACTTAACTGGTGACATAGATGATGGAGTACAATTATTCAACACTTGTACATATTGAGAACGATTAGTCTAATACGATTTAAACCACTCCAATACCATTCCGTACAACCCAACATCAAATTTAAGTCTGTGTAATAGGGTAATGCTACATTCACATTGCGAGCGGCGAGAGCGTCAAAGTGACCGGAAGTCATTCATTCTCTATGGGAGAACGCATCTGCAGGCATCGAGGAGCGGCTCAGTGCGGCAACAAACAAAAGTTGAATCCCAGTCAACTTTATGGTATTGAGCTATGACGCGGTTGGGCGGCAACCAATGGGAATGTAGAGATGCTCCGCTAAAGAGAGCGCCGCAGAACATAAGCGTGTAAACTTTTGTTCCGACCCGACATTTCCCATGCACAATATAGGAGAAAGTGTATGGAATGCCACCGGGGTATACATCGTGAGACCAAATACGTCTCCACATGGCATTCTTTACTCTATAGACACAGTAAAAATTGCCCATGGCATAAATCTATGCGTTAAAAAAACCCATATGGACTTGCATTTTTATGTTAAAAAGGAACTTTCAATACAAAGATATAGTAATTTATTACATTATTTTTGACATGTCACTTTTTGCGTGGAGGGACGTAAATTAAAATGAGGCATCGACAAAAATATATGTTTTCGTGAAAGGAAAGCAAATCACATACCAATTTTAGCGCTACAGCATTTAAAACTCGGAATTCTCGGCAACTTTAACGTTATTTATTCATAACAGTAGTGTTTGTCTTAACATAATTTCATGTGCTTCGACAAATATCCCATCGGCAGTCGACACAAAGATAAGCTACACGTTTGTTTGCTTTGCGGCTGATTAAACGTTCTCAGAGCCTCACATTTTGAGCGGCTTTGTCCCCGCCCACTCCATGACATCAGAGAGCGTCTCCGGCGTTGGCTAGCATTGCGTTCAGGGCGGGGAAAGCGACGGCTGGCATCTTTGACACTCGCAGTGTGAACGTAGCATAAGATAGTCAACCGTATCAAAAGCTGCACTAAGGTCCAAGAGCAGTAGCACAGACACACTGTCAGCATCACTTGCCATTGATATGTCATTTATGACTTTAGTTAAGGCAGTTTCAGTACTGTGTCCCAGGAAAGCACCTGACTGGAATGTATCCTGTATGTTATGCATCTCCAAGTATAACTGAAGTTGGACTATCTTCTCTAGAACTTTTGACAAAAATGGTACATTGGAGACGGGTCTGTAGCTGCTGAGCTCCTGTGGATCCAAATTTGGTTTCTTCAGTAACGGTCTGATTACTGCTACTTTAAATTGGTCAGGCACAACACCTGATGACAGGGATGCATTCATTATGGCAGTTATAGGTCTTGCTAGAAGCTTGGTGGGGACTGGGTCCAGTGGGCACGTGGTCGATTTGGTTTTAGTTATTATATTTATCATCTCCAGTTCATTAATTAATTCAAAAGCATTCAGGGTTCTCTCATGTTCTGGTTTCATGATAGTTAATAGTGAGCCCTTTGGACATGCTTGAAGCCTAATGTTTCTAATTTTATCATTAAAGAAGTTCATAAAAAGTTTGTTACCAATATGAGTTGGTAGCATGGGTTCAACCTTATTTGTTAACTGAGGTATAGTCTTAAAAAGGTAGCATGTATTCTTTCTATTGCGATCAATGAGGTTAGAGTAATAAGCTGGACGTGCTCTATGTAGAGCTTGCTTATATAGTTGCAGGCCATCTTCCCATGCCAGTTTGTAAACCTGTAGACTCCCATTTGCGCTCTAATCTGTGACACTCCTGTTTGTAAGAGTGTGTATGATCATTAAACCAAGGGGAGTGTCTGCTGGTTTTAGCAACTTTATTTTCAACGGTGCTGTTTCGTCTAAAAACTGACTAACCACTGTGTGATTTTGTTGACATCTGTGCTAAATATGAAATTCACATTACTTACTGCATTTATAAATTGTATGGAATTTCTATCATTTAGGTGACGTGTCGTAGCAATCTTCTCCACCATAGTTGCAGAGGGTTGCTGAATCACAAAGGTGATTAGAAAATGGTCGGAGACGGACTCGTTCAATGGACAGATGGATACATGATGAATAGAAACACTGTGAGTTAAACCCCAATCAAATGGATGATTGTGAACATGCGTTGGCCTTGTTACATGCTGATAACATTCAATCGAGTCCAGGAGGGGCGGGAAACTTTTACTAAAGGCATCTGTCTCTGCATCCACATGTATATTGAAGTCTCCAAGTATTATAATATTATCTAAATTAACAACTGAGTCAATCAGAAGTTCCCCAAATTCAGTAAGAAATGGGGTATATGGCCCAGGTGGTCTGTATTCTATAGGAAAATAGATGGACGGGTCAGATACCATTTGAATTAGCATTGCTTCAAACATTGTATAATCTTTTATAATTTTGGATTCAATTTTTAACAATGAGCTTAAAATAGCTGCCAGGCCGCCTCCACGAGCAGAGCCACGTAGTTTCTGTACAAAACTATACCCCTCAGGTGAGGCTTCAACCAGAGGAATAGTGCCAGTGGATCTGAGCCAGGTTAAGAAACACAGGTCTGAATCAGTGTCAAGCACCATGTCACTGACAAGAAGTGATTTGTTTCCTAATGCACGAACATTCAATAAGGAACATTTCATGGTGTGTTTATGTTGTGGCTCATTTAATCTCGTCAGTGGGATTCATATCAAGTTATCTGCACAGTAGCCCCCAGTGGAATGCATAGGTCTACGTCTTGGTCTAATAATAGCGGCAATATTTTTGCTAGGCTTACTCTGCTCTGTTACCAAATGGTTACTACATTTAGGGGATGCCGTGTTATAAAGCACCTGGGTCATGGCCAAACGATCTAAATGTGGGAGAGTAAGCAGCCTTCGATTTAGGATCGCAAGGCTGAGGCCTGGGTGGTGTTCTCAGTCAGGCCGGTAATTTATTTGCTATGTTTTGAGATAACATAAATGATCCCCTCCAATTAAGATGGAGACTGTCCCATTTGTAAAAACCAGGCTGTTCCCAGAAGAGGTCCCAATTATCAATAAAGGCTATGTTTTGCGATGTACACCAAGTCTCTAACCAGCGGTTTAGGGAAATTAGCCTACTATAGATTACATCCCCTCTATAGAGAATTGGTAAGGGACCAGAGACAATTAAATTCCGGCATTTTGTTTTAGCCTTAGTGCACATGGAAATAAAGTTCCTCTTTAATACTTCAGATTGTCTGGACTTTATAATATTAGTTCCAGCGTGGACAACTAAGGTGAAGACTTCAATGCTGGAGACAGAGTCCAATTTCGCCTCTATGTCGGAAACTCGGGCCCTGGGGAGCCATTTTACAGAGAGCGCTGCTTTACGATTGTTATAGACTGTAACGTTTCTAACACTCGAGTCTCCAATCACGAGCACTTATTCCGCTTCGGCCGATGAGCTGTCGAGAGCAGAGAATCTGTTGCTAAGCGTAAGCCTATACTTTGTATAGGTGCTCTATAGTGACAGGCAGGGCAGGTTATGAGAGAACGGACTGTGTTAGCGCGATCGGCGGTGGCCTGTAGACTCGGGACTGGAGCGGTCTGCGGGCGATTGGTGGTGGCCTGTAAGATCGTGAATAGAGGTCCATCGTGCCACTGTCAGCGCATGCCACTGTCACGTTCCACTACAAATGGTTATCACGTGCCACGGTTGTAGAAAAGGCCACCCGACTGTTAAGTATTTAGTAAAAGAAATTCTTATTTAGTTGATTTCACTAATTCATTTATAATGTTATATGGGGGCAGCCATTAGTTTATCGTTTCCATGGTAACACGTAGGCACGCATGGCGCGAACTTAGTTGCGGTCTCCATTTTCTTTTTCTCTGTTCACTAACAGTAAGTTAATAGCGGGGCTAACTGCGAGTGCCAGTCCACTCTTTCATGTGCGTAAATGACTAAAAGGTAAGATAAATATTAAGTCTGGTTATCTTTATGTTCACACCTTCAGTATACAAGTGGTTATGTTTATCATTTCTATGCAATCGTTCTGTTATAATCGGTAACGTAATTAGTAAAGGCGCCCTTCGCTTCTTTCGTGTTTCGAAATATAATTGTATGTCAAACGTGAGTTTGTGCATATAAGCACTGCTAATGTTAAGTTAGGGAGAGGTTATAATTGTATATGTATTATGCAATACAATGCTGTGTTTGTATAATTAACTTCAGCTGGCAGATTCGATTATACGCGGTTAGAGAGATCGCTGTGTTATGTATGATTGTAATCTGACCATATTGCTGGTAGTTTGCTGAGTGTATACTTACCATACCACACCCACACACACAGACACATACACTTAAACACACCCAAGCACCTGCATCAGCACCTGTGTCACGTGACACCCGGAGAAAGGATGTTGTAATAAAGATTCATCAGGATCCTCAAGCCTTAAGTGGTGTTCTGGCCGACACTCCGGGATACATATAACTAGAATCAGACCCAGGAACTTTGCACAGTGATCCTAACAGCAGTCTCCACTACAACGGTCCTTACACGCATGGCACTGCCATCTAATAACATAACAGTACAGTTAAAGCTGTAACTTTACTGTAAATGAAGCTGTAGCTTCTCCCCGAGCACTGGGAGGAGGAAATGGGCTAAGAATTATGAATGAAACAGAGAATATGCATGCACATAAAAAGTGGGTTAGCCCTAGCATAGAGACCAGCACTTTACTGCATATCTTCTTCTTTAAAGCATGTGAGCAGAGCAATATTTGGACTAGAGGTCAACCGATATATCGGCCGATATTTGGCATTTTTTAATGTGTCGGCATCGGCCGATATCCGAGTGTAGTATGCCGATTTACAGACAGGCACGTCTGCGGGCAGCCCCGTGACCCATGCTACCGCCTGTGCAGGACCCAAGTCAGAACTTTCATAAGAGTCCTGGGAGAGAACAGAACGGCTTAAATCCTGTGGCCGGTTGCACAAAACACTTTTGAGTTAAGATTTCCTTAAAATCAAGTCAGCTGCACAAAACATCCTTAAATGTCCTCCTTAAGGTTTCCTTAAAATGTTCACGTGAGTATTTAAGTTTTTCTCCTTATCTTTGTCTTATACTTACGGAATCCCTTAAAGTTCCCTTAGCGGTTGTACAAAAGACTATGAACAAAAGTGAGGCGAATAACTTAAGGTACCCCTGACTGTACCTTAACCGCAGCACGCAGTTTATGGCAGTAAATGAAAAAAATTAACTCATCCCGAGAAATCTGCGACTGGATATGATCATGATCAATTGATCTAGCATTATAGATTTGACTGACAGTCAATTTATAATTTTATTTATACGGCCCATTACATGTTTATAATTCATCATTTAATCTGGCTAACACTGGTAAGTTTCACCGCCAGTACCAGCAAAAAGTACTGTATATTGGTTATTCGATCGAATTTTCGATGCAGAAATATGTAGACACATGCAGAAAAAGGTATTCATTAATGCATTTAATGTAACTGACACAAAAATAAATCCATCTGTTCACCTGCTTCTCTCCTTTTTCCCCGCGCTTTTGCGTAACTTCTAAGTTGCCACCGGTGGAAATCTGACTTTTGTTTTTATTTTATTTATATTCGTCAGACACAAAATATGTTTAATGTCATTGGCAGTATCATATTTTAGGGGTGCCAAAAAAGGCATCCTCTTTAATTTTGCATTTTCTGTAGCTCCTATCATCAAGTCCTTTGTATAAGTTAATTGTGGGAGCCTTTTAACTAAACTGGGCAAGTTTCACCGGTGTAGGTACAGTATAGCCAGATTTCACAAGTAGTGCCAAAAAAGGCATCCTCGTTAATTTTGCATTTCTGTAGCTGCCATCATGAAATGCCTTTTGTATTTTCTATTTGAGAATGTTTCAACTAACCTGTGCAAGTTTCACCAGTGTTAATTTTGCATTTCTGTAGCTCCCATCAACAAGTACACGAAAAATATATCTCCACACCCCTCCATCCTTATATATATCCATCCCCCCGCCCCCCGACGGCCGCCACCTGGAGGCCGCTGTCGCTTGCGGGGACGTCCCCGCGGCCGGGGAGCGGGCCGAGCCGGGTGCGCTAGGTGGAAGGCTTGTACCATCGCGGGGTCCGGAACTTCACTGGCCGGGATCCAGCTGCGCTCCGCCGGGCCGGTGCCGGCTCACTCTGCAAGGTACTGGAGTCTTCCACGGTACCGACGAGAGTCAAGCAGAGTGCGGATGTGGTCGGAAGGAGCCTCGTCCGGTAGGGGGAGAGGCGGATCGACGACCGGGGCGACGTCTGGTTGGAGCGGACAGCGTTTGACGGGCTTGAGCAGGGAAACATGAAAAGTGGAGCAAATGCCGTAAACTTTAGGGAGCTGGAGCCGGACGGCCACCGGACCCACACACCGCAGGACGCGGAAGGGACCGATGTATCGAGCTGTTAGCTTACGGCAGCACGGGATACGCAGGTTTTTCATAGAGAGCCAGACCAGCTGCCCCGCCCGGTACGTGGGTCCAGAGCGGCAGTGTCGATCAGCTTGGGTCTTGCGCTGATCCGCTCGCGTACAGAGGGCTCGGTTTACCTGTTGCCAAGGCCTACGGCAGTTCTGATCCCAGTCTTCAACCGATGGGACGGGACCCTCTGGGGAGTCCCAGGGAAAGAGGGGAGGCTGGTAACCCAAGACGCATTGGAACGGCGATCGGTCGGTGGTTGGGCTCACCCGTGTGTTGATGAGATATTCTGTCCAGACCAGGTGTTGTGCCCATCCGGCGGGTGATGTACCGCACAGCAGACGGAGAGCCTTCGCGACCTCCTGGTTAGTCCGTTCCGCCAGACCATTGGACTGGGGGTGATAGGCTGATGACAGACTGAGGGAAATGTTCAACTTACGGCAGATCTCCTTAAAGACTCGGGAATTGAACTGGGACCCGCGGTCTGACACAATGTCCTTGGGCAAGCCGTAGTACCTGAAGAGGTGGTCGATCAGGGTCTCGGCTAATTCTGAGGATGTGGGCAGCTTGGGGAGAGCGACCAGCCGACACATTTTGGAGAATCGATCCACCACCGTTAGGATCGTAGTCTTACCGGAAGATCGGGGCAGGTCTGTGATGAAGTCCATCGCTATGTGAGACCATAAGTGTGAACCGGTAAGGCCTGCAGGAGCCCGGCCGGTGCCTGTTGAGAGGACTTAACCTGGGCGCAGACCGGGCAGGAGTCCACATATTCTTGCACCTGTTTTTTCCATCCAGGCCACCAGTAGCGGCGTGCGATCAGCTGCTTCGTCGCCACTACCCCGGGATATCCGGTGCCCTTCTGGGAGTGGACCCCCCTCAGAAGAGCGCCACGGTGTCCTTTGCGGACGTAGAGCCTGCCTGGTGGGCACCCGGAAGGGGGACTGTGACCCTCGTTCTCCAGGTGGATGTGGTCGTCCAGGTCCCAGGTGATGGCAGCGGCAAAGCAAGAGGGGCTGAGAACAGGACTGGTCCGGTCCTCGCTATCAGGAGGGTCGAACTGTCGGGAGAGGGCATCCGCTTTGGCATTCTTGCTCCCTGGAAGATAGCTGACCCTAAACGTGAAGCGGGCAAACCATCGGGCTTGTCTGGCAGAGAGACGTTTGGCAGACTGGAGATACTCCAGGTTCCGATGGTCGGTAAGGACTAGGAACAGGTGTCGGGCCCCTTCGAGCCAGTGTCTCCACTCCTCTAGGGCCATACGGATGGCCAAGAGCTCCCGGTCTCCCACCTGGTAATTGCGTTCAGCAGCCATCAGCTTCCGGGAAAAATATGCGCAAGGGTGCCTTCTCCCTGTTTGGGGATCTCGCTGAATCAGGACGGCTCCGACACCGGCCTCGGATGCGTCGACCTCAACCTCAAAAGGGAGATCGGGCCGGGGCTGGGCAAGCACCGGAGCAGAACAGAAGGCTTCCTTGAGCTTCGAAAAGGCTGCCGTCGCCTCCGGTGTCCAACACAGGCGGGTTGCTTGACCTCGGGTGAGGGATGTGAGTGGAGCCGCTACCTGGCTGAAACCTCGGATGAAACGACGGTAGAAGTTAGCGAAGCCCAAGAACCGTTGCAACTCCTTGAGCGTGCGAGGTTGAGGCAAGTCCCGGATGGCCGTCACCTTCTCCTCGTCCATCGCTACGGCTCCATGCCGTATTACGTATCCCAAGTACTTGACCTGGGGGAGGTGGAAGTCGCATTTTTCCTCATTGGCGAACAGGCGGTGCTCTCGGAGGCGCTGCAGTACTTCTCGTACATGTTGGACATGGGTGAGCTGATCTGGGGAATAATTGAGTATATCATCAATGTAAACAACAACGAAGCGGTGTAACATGTCCCGGAACACGTGGTTTATGAACACCTGGAAGATAGAGGGGCTATTTGCTAATCCATACGGCATGACCAGATATTCGAACTGTCCCCTAGTGGTGATGAAGGACGTCTTCCACTCATCCCCTTCCCTGATCAGGTTGTAGGCGCTACGGAGGTCTAGTTTGGTGAATACGCGCGCTTCCCGTAGTTGCTCAAGCGAGGCGGGGATCAGCGGTAGGGGTTCCCTTCGCTTAACCGAAGTGCCCGGTAGTCGATACAGGGCCTCAGATATAAGGCCTCAGACCCCCGTCCTTTCTTCTTTATAAAGAAGAAGCCAGCTGTCACCGGTGAGGTGGAAGGGCGGAAGATCCCTTGTTTCAGTCCTTTGCGTATATAATCCTCCAGTGATTCCTCCTCTTGGAGGGAGACTGGGTATAGCCGCCCCCTAGGAAGGGAAGCCCCCTCCAGAAGCTCGATGGAGCAGTCACAGTCCCTGTGGGGAGGCAGAGCGAAAGCCCGGTCCTTGCTGAAGACATTGAGGAAATCCTCGTACTCCTTCGGGATAACGCTCAGGTTCTCCGGCTCCGGACTCTCCACTCTGGATGCTCGGCAAGGCAAGGACATACAGGCGGTTAGGCATCTTTCGGACCATGCGGTCAGCTCACCTGTCCTCCAGTCGAGCTGAGGGTTGTGTGTCTGCAGCCACGGGTAGCCCAGGATCAAGGGATCTTTGGAGTGGGGAAGTACATACATCGTGATACTCTCAGCATGCAATGCCCTGACCTGGAGCGTGAACGGGCGAGTGCCGAATTGAATTGTCCCTTCTCTGATCTTCTCGACCGTAACCCCCAGAACGGAGAGTGGACGGGCAAGTCTTTGGTGAGGTAGGCCGAGACGATGGACCAGGGCGGCATCAATGAAGTTACCCGCAGCACCGCAGTCCACCAGGGCTTGAGGCGTCACGCAGGCGCCTTGCGCTCTTATCACGACCGGCACAGTGAGTTGTGTTAGGGTGGTTAAGGCGAGCGGGGTTTCACTGACCGGTCGGCTCTCTTCCTCCCGTCGGGGTCTCACTGGGTAGACGGAGATGACATGACCGCCCTCTTTGCAGTACAGACAGAGCCCCTCCTGGGTCCTTCGTCTCCGTTCTGCCGCGGAGAGGGGAGACCGTCCCAGCTGCATCGGTTCGGGAACCTCGAGGGTGGGGGCTGATGGAGCCCTCGCTGCCTCGGCTTGGTGACGTCGGCGACGATGGTCCCGAACGGTGTTGTCCAGCTGGACGGCAAGCCGCACGCAGGAGTCAAAGGACCCAGCCTCCCCACGGGGCGATGGTGCAGAATTCGAGGGAGAACTCTGCTGCGGACCGGTTCCCCTGTCGACAATCCCATAGCCTGGTGATCGAAGACTTCCATGAGGGCTTAGTGGAAGTCCCGGGCGGAGTCGATCAGCGGACATTGAGTTGCCCAAAGCACGGTTGCCCATTCTCGGGCACGGTCGGTCAGGAGCGAGATGATGAATCTGACCCCAGAAATCTGGTTACGGAACATCTCCGGATGTTCCTCCAAGTAGAGCCCGCATTGCATCAGGAAGCCCCGGCAGGTGTCTGGGTTTCTGTCATATCGCTCCGGTAGGGCTATCGTTGCGGAAACCGACGGGTGAGGAGGAGACGCCAGTAGAGGGATTCGAGCTGCTTGGCTGGTTAGGAGCTGCTCGACGGCAGCAAGACAACACTCTAGGTTGGCGTTGCTCGCTGGGTCCATGATGAGGCGAAGTATTCTGTGGTGCTCTCGCTGATAGAGACACTCGGATCCAGGAATGCGAGCAAAATAGCCGTTTAATAGGCAGAGGAACTGGCAGAGGTACAGTGGGATAAACGAGAGTTGTGGTCGTGGGACGGAAGCAGGGGTCGTTAGCCGAGAAGTCTGTCCTACACCAAGGCACGGGACACAAACACCCAGGAAGGGAAGGACGGAACGGGCCGGGCTCGGCAGGACAGGTAGGTCAGGAACGGGAACCGGAGCGGGTCTAGGAAGGGGAGAGGAGCAAGGGAGGGTTAGCACACAAGGAAGACGGAATCGGAACGGGAGCGAGGGAAGACGAGAGACAAGAAAACGCTCGGTATGGCACAACATTGGCTCAATACTTCGCAATGGTGTTCTGATTAGCGGACTTTTGTAGGACTGGGAATGAGACACAACGCGCCACAGCTGGTGGTTCCCGCCTGCGTGGGCGTGGCTGCATTGGCGGTTCCAGTTTGCGTGGGCGTGGCAACAGCACGTTAACAAACAGCATACACTGACCCCCCCTCCCCCCGCGATCACGAATATTTACGGACGTAAAAAGTACCCGTTAGGGATGCCCCATGCCCCCCTGTTGGATCACCTGACTGAAAAGTCTGTGCAAGTCAATGAATGCCACATTTGAGATGTTGCCTAAAGAATAAATAATTAAATAATACATAAATAAATAATAATTTTGTGTACTGGTGTAAATTATACAGGCATACAAAGTAACCCTTTCACAACCCTATCCATCTGACAATCTAGCGATACTTGAAAGAAAAACTATTGCAGACTCC
>JAODKM010000460.1:0-11556 GCA_026780845.1 Petrocephalus sullivani
TATTAGTTAAGTTCTCCCCAAGCGAGCTTGATGGGCTGAATGGCCTCCTCTCGTTTGTATATTTCTTATGTTCTTATTTAGAAATTTACTTTGACTTGTATTACATTGAAAACAATACAACAGCACATTATTTAATGTGTTCCTATTTTTTACAAAATAAACACGTATTCCAAATTTGGTTCTTGCAACACATAAATTGGTTAAATAATGATGTTATTTGAAACAGGTGATGTCAACAGGTGATTGCAATTATGATTTGGTACAAAAGCAGCATCCTTTAGGAGCAAAGATGGGCCGAGGATCACCAGTTTGCCAACAAATACGTGAGAAAATCATTGAAATGTTTAAAAACAATGTTCCTCAAAGATAGGAAGAAATTTGGATATTTCACCTTCAACAGTGCGTAAAGGACAAGGGCACAAGCCTAAGCTGAACAACCGTGATCTCCGATCTAGAGCCCTGCAGTGGAAATCTCGTGGGAACGGGCAGTTTTAAGGTTGCCATGGGCGGAGACGGGAGCAGGCGGCTAAAAATAGACATCTCACACATACAAATATACTCACATGCAGGTGTCCAGGACAAACTATGGGAACCCGGAGGATGTATTTCAGGGCCAGACAGACTGTTTTTTTTTTTTATTATTGAGGGTTAATATTCCAGCTTGGTTGAAGTGGTATCTCTTGAAACGAATATTATACAGAAACAATAAAGGATCTTGCCGATCCCACAACACCCTTTTTTGAAATTCTCTTCTTATTTTGTAGAAGCCAATGAGAGACTTGCCGATCATGTTTCCTAGACTCGATACATAAAGGCTTTTCAAGCAGCACAATCATCTCGGATGATGGGATCCAGCTAAGATAATCCATTCCTGAAGTGCATTCAAGGAACCGACTTAACCGGATGATTTTCACCGCCGTTAACTGGTCCAAGATGAGGCTTCTGATCCTGGATTATTTAAGTGACGTACGTAGAATACCCCGCTGGACTTTGTGTGTTGTGAGAAGTGTGGCAAAGTGCTTGGAAACATATATTTATTTGCGATTCAAAGTTGAGATTTTTGTTGAATTTATTTATTCAGTTCTTGTTCTACTGGAATAAAACATTTAATGCATATAAACATTTCATCATACATTAACTAGTTAACATTTAATGCCTACATTAAATGTGTCTGCGGGTGCAGGCAGGATTGGACAGAAATATTGTGGGAGTGGCTGGGAGTGACAGAGACAGACAGCAGGAGCAGGCGGTAATGGTCAGAAATTCAGCGGGAGCGGAATGAAAAAAACACGGCTCTACTCCGATCCCTCAGGCGGCACTGCATCAACAATCATCATTCATCTACATATAAGCGATATCACCACAGGGGCTCAGGACTACTTTGGCAAACCTTTGTCAAGTACCACAATACAGTTACATCCACAAATGCCAGTTAAAACTGTACTGTGCCAAAAGGAAGCCCTATGCTAACAGTGTCCAGAAGTGTCGACTTCTCTGGGCTCGAAAGCATCTGGGATGGACCACCACATGGTGGAAACGTGTACTGTGGTCAGATGAATCAGTACTACAGGTATTTTTGGGAGAAATGGACGCCATGTGCTCTGGACCAAAGAAGAAAAGGATCATCCACACTGTTACCAGCAACAAGTCCAAAAGCCAGGGTCTGTCATGGTATGGGGTTATGTCAGTGCCCTTGGCAAAGGTAACTTGCACTTCTGTGATGGCACCATTAATGCTGAAAAATACATAGAGATTTTGGAGCACAATATGCTGCCTTCAAGAAGACATCTTTCCCAGGGATGCCCATGCATATTTCAACGAGACAATGCAAAACAACATTCTACAAACATTACAAAGTCCTGGCTGTGGAGGAAGAGGGTACAGGTACTTGACTGGCCTGCCTGCAGTCCCGACCTGTCTCCAATAGAGAATGTGTGACGCATTTTGAAGCACAAAATGCGACAACAAAGACCCCATACTGTTGCCCACTTTAAGACTTGTTTGCAGGAAGAATGGGACAAAATTACACCTGAAACACTTCTTCACTTGGTGTCTTCAGTTCCTAAACATCCTTTAAGTATTGTGAAAAGGAATGGCAACAAAGTTGTAAATGCTTTACTGTCCCAACTCTTTTTAAAATATATTGCAAGAACCAAAATTGGAATAGGTGTTTATTTTGTAAAAAACAATAAAATTCATGAAGAACAGATTTTTTAGTATAATGCAAGTCAAAGTAAATTTAGAAATCACTACTCTTTTTTTATTTGCGTTTTCCATACTGTCCCAACTTTTTCTGATTTGGGGTTGTAATAAAAACTGTAAAAATCCATTCTAAACTTGGAAGTTAACTTTACTGTTATGATCCCATTTGCACATCATAGCAACATGCTGTTGGTCTCTGGAGCTGAAAAGTGTTCTGCATTATTAATTGATCCGATTGGAGGTAGTTTTACCATAGTATGGCCACAGGGGCTGCCCAAAAACTGCAGTTTGATTTCCTACTGGAATTTACCCCTCCGGGATTTTCATGAGAGTGGTAGAGAATCTTTAATTGTGTATCATTTAAAATACCATTGCCTTTTTTAGAGATCCCTTTTGGCGAAAAAATTATAGAAATTATTTTGCTGAAATGAGTTTTGCACATCAGTGGTTGTATTATTGTTCACATTTCTGCACAACAATTAACCTTGACTTTGCTCCCATCATCAGGCCATACTGCATAATTGCAAGGGGCTTTTGTTTAAGTATGACATCTAACCATTTTCAAAACCACTCATCCAAAAAAGGCTTTGGAAGCTGTCCTAGGAAATACAGGGAACTAGGCTGGGGACACCCTGACACCTAAACTGGATATTGGTTGCATTGGCATCATGTCCAGGGTATATCCCAGCCTGGTGCTCTATGCTGCCTGGGATCATTTCCAGGCTTCATGCCCCCAAGCTCATCATTGCCCCCACCCCCACCTGGCCGGCACATTTAACAGATTGCCCCTTTTGATAACAGACTATCACATACAATTCACAGTAATTTACTAAGAAACCCCCCAGGTTGGCAAATAAAAGTAATATTTCTAAACCAAACCCATATCCAGACACTTTACACTAGGGGTTCCAAAAACTGCCCCAGTTCTTCATATGTCCACAGAACGCTGTGGGTTTTGCAGAGGGGTTGGTTAATTTCCAAAAATAAAACTATACATTTACCCTCACAATTGCACATTCTGCTCCCATCTGAAAAAATTGTAAGCTATAAAACTTGTGAAATTGCAGATTGATCTCTCTTTTCTCCCCCACCTTCCTGTTTCAGCAGTCTGTGGACATCAAAAGGTTGGGAACCTCCATTTTAACCACTTTCGCACTGCATTTCATGCTGTGGTACTGCTTATAAGTTCTTTGTTTTTTCTTCGGCTGAAGGCTAACCACACTCTGGGGGATCCACGGTAACCATCTGACTACTGGACTGCACATAACTATTATAGTGCAGAGCATATGGCTGAATAAGTTTTACAGTAAATACAGCCTTTATTTACAGATAAAATTACCTGTACAAATACATATGTGCCCTCTAGACACTGACAGAGGCACTGCCAACAGATGAACGACACTGTCAGTTAATCTTTAGTCAGCTAAACAGGCACACAAATAGCTTCTTAATGGAGAATAACCACCATTATTTCATATTCAAGCAAAATAAATTAGTACAAAACACAAGTCTCTGACAGGCATTTCTTAATTGTATAATTATCTTTTCCACCTTAAAGTTTTTAGTTTTCAGCATAGCATGGCTGGGGTCAGATGCTTTCCTGTAAGCTCCATCTTATTTTCTACCTTTTTCTGATTGTCCTTTTTACACACACAGGCGCAGCTTTTATTACTTACGGCAGTGTGACCGTTTTGAACATAAGACACCGGCTAACTTACCAGTTTTTAGACAGTTGGACGGTGGAGACAGAACAGCTGAGGCTGGAAAATCCAAAGGCGGTGGACTTTGTTTCATGACCAACAACAGATGGTGTGACCCTTGGAATTCTCTCCCATTCCTGCTCACCTCACCTGGAGCACCTAACCATTATGTGTGGAAGGCTCTGAAGCACATGAGCACCAGGAAAGCTGCTGGACCTGATGGTATTAATGAGTCTCCGTCTCAATCCGTCATGCCTGTATGCTTCAAAAGATCCAAGTGCCAAAGCACATCAAGCCCTCCAGCCTGAATGACTACCGTCCTGTTGCACTACCATCTCTAGTCATGAAGGTGACTGAGTGGACACCACCTTTACTCACGTGGACAGTAATAAAGGGAATTATGAGAGACTGCTGTTCCTAGATTACATTTTAGCTTTTAATACTGTAATCTCGCTCAGACTGACCACTAAACTGAGGGATTTAGGACTGAACACCCAGCGGTGCAGATAAGTGCTGGACTTCCTTACAGGTAGACCCCAGGTGTGTAGATTGGACAGCTGTGTGCCCAGCACCATCAACTTTATCACTGATACATCTTGAGCTGTACAACTGCGTGGCCCCCTGTTACACACCCCTGTTAAAATGGCAGGCAAACATGAGATCATGATAAATCATTTCAGAACTTTTTTCCACCTTTAATGTGACCTATAACCTGTACAATTCAATTGCTGTAATTAAACCAAAAGGTGCTTCAACAAAGAATTAAAGGTGTGCACATTTATGCAGCCAGCTTATTTTTTAGATTTTTCCCTCTAACAGATTTGTTTGTTTTTCAATTGAATTGTGCAGGTCATAGGTCACATTAAAGGGGGAGAAATTTTTAATTGACTTATCATGGTCTCATTTTTTTTTACAATATAAAAAACTGGTATTTTAACAGGGGTGTGTACACTTTTTATATCCACCATACTTGAAGGAAGTGGAGAACTTGGCAAAGTAGTGCCAGGATAACAGTCTCCAGCTGAACGCCAGTAAAACAGCAGAAAACAGCAGTGCTGCTATATCAGTGGGACTCCAGTGGAGAAGGTGAGCAATTTTAAGTAGCTTGTGGTTCAGCTCACAGATGATCTCACCTCGTCCACGCTCATATATGGACAGATTACTAAGGTGAGGCTGCTACTTTATCATCTGAGGCAGGAGGTTTAAGGTCTCTTCTGTGATCCTCAAGCCTTCTACACAGGTGCTATTGAGAGAATCTTGACCATGAGCATCATAGTGTGCTTTCGTATCCTCATTTGGCTTCATCCAAGACCTCAAAGCCCTGCAAAGAGTGATTAAGAGTGGAGTGCTATTGGAGATCTGATGCTGAACTTGGGCAAACTGTTTTCTAGCCTCATGACAAGAACAGAGAGACTCAGGAGGAGCTTTTATCCTAAGGTGATAAGGCTCCTCAACCAAGGCATGCCTAACTTTCACTATTACCCACATTAGACAAGCACAATGCCAAATCATAATTACATAAGTACAGCTTTCCCTACTCACAGCTAATTGGAGGATGAGCCTTGTGGACCTAGAGATGACCAATGTCCTAGCTGAAGGATCAGCTTTAAATGATGTAACATTAAATGTTAACTAGTTAACATTTTACACTAAGGTTATGTCTTTCACTTGGTTTTCGGTTTTGGATACCTAGGCGCCAGATATAGAGGACGTTTTCAGTAAGGTTATCGCTTTATTTAAACTCGGCCGTCTTCAGCGATTTTACAGTGCATTTGTGTGATGCGTGATTATAACCAGCAGGCAGTATAAGCTTGATCAAGTATCAAAAACGTCCAGGATTCATTTAATCAGCTGCTCAAAGTAGCCAGCCCAGCTGGTCACAACTGCACTGTCATCCGTAAGGTCTGTTCCATAACCTGCCCTGACTGTGACTTTATATGGAACTGATTCGGATACATGTAATGCTTTGATTCCTCTGTAAACAGGATGTGGATCATAAGACCATAAGTGGTGTGTCATTGATTCCTCTAACAATGCCTCCTTATATGCCTTCAGTGCCCATGTAACAGTCCTTCTTAGTTTCCTATACAGACCAGAGTTGCCATGAACTAATCTCAATAATATCCAGGGTGCCCTGCCAGATGAAGCACCTCCTTTTGGAAACACCAACACAACCCTCAGTAGCCTTCAGGGTCTTGTCACGGGTCTCCCACATCACATTAGTATCAGCAGTTGTACCAAAATCTGCAAGTTCCTCACACATACCATGTGCAGACTCATTAGAAACAGCCTGATCTTGAGTCTGTCCTGGTCCAACCTCATTCTCCAAGTAGGTGGTAACCTACTGAACCTAAGCTAAATCTTCAGAGTAGCAGCAAGTCTGTGGTCAGAATTCACAAACTGGGCACTTCTATTGATCCTGCAGTTCTGTAGGAGCCGCCAGTATCTGCCTCCTTCGCCACATCACCAGTTTTGGAGTACCAAGTCCAACGATGTGGCTCAGGGTGCTGGAACCTGTCAAGGAACATGGAGTCACTTTCAACATGGTCGCCAGACCCATGGGGACTGGCACGGTCCAGTACCAGTCATCACATTGCAGTCACACATGACCAAAGGAGTGTCACCTTGTGGGCAAATAAAATGTTTCCCTCACAGAGCCATCACTCATACATACACTGATAAACATACACTGAGACAACAGACAAGATACCCAGACAGTGCCTTAATCTGAGTCTCACAATACGTTGAGTTTCACAATTCGTTGAAAGGAGCAGCACTGGACACCATTGAGAGGACCTGATCCTCCACTGCAACAGCAATTTCCTGAATATGGCAGCCAACAGAGCGACTAGACCAATAATTAATTGTCGTACCCACCTCTGGAGATATAACCACTCCCCAGTCTATGAATCTCAGAGAATCCTACCACGTGCCTAGGTGATGGACCGCCTCAATTTACAACCCGAGTGCTGCTGTGTCAGCACCACACCAATTACGATACTCAACAGGCCTGACCCTATTGGCTCTCAAGCAGTTCTGTCTTGACAACAGGCTCCCGAGGATTTTCCCCCATCCCCTTCATGATGCATGCAGTCTATTTGGTTTGACTTTTTAATGCAAAGACCCAGCACATTTATCTGGTCAAACAAATAGAATAGCAAGTCAAACAATAACTGATTTACAATTACATTTATATTAGGTTTGGTCACGACCCAGGAAAAATTAAACGGCAAAATGATATATAAATATGATCCAAACAAAAACATGAAAAATACAGAGGGACTGTGTCCGATTCTCAGGAGTCACTTGAATTTGAAGTATGCTGTACGCACATCTCTTGAAGTGGAAGGCAGTCAGGTGCTCATTAAAATGCATGCTGCCCAGTAACGCCTTGCTTGACTCCACCCAAAGTCACTGGTTGCACTCACTTGCAGCCCAGACAAACTCCATCCATGTCTGTAGGGGTCACGGTCCTATTCAGACAGTGCTCTTGGACAGCTGTTACCCGCAGTGGTTCTACCATTCCTCGTTGCACGGGGGATGTTAGTAACGACTCCGGTGCCCTCTGGACATGGTCAGCGGCAGTGTGACTGAGGAGAGCGAGGAAACTTCCCAGTACAAACTACGGGAAAGGAAGAGTCTGTAGAGGACGACCACCGAAGCGGTTTGGCAAAGTATGACACCAATGGTGATGACCTGGGATGGGGAATGCAGACCAGATTAGTAAGCTTAGTACACTTAGTACACACGCTGTCTCTGGCCATGGTCATAGTACCTTCTTACCTTCTCTCTTTGGTGCTCGCGGAAAGCCAAAGAGATCAGGACAAGGACTGGGTGACACAGGAACCACAAGAAACAGCCCTGAAAAACACAAACACATTTTGCAACCAAACCAAGTTCACATACATTCTTTGTGGACACAAGACAACAATTAAAAATACTGAAAAATGCATTCTATGGCATGTTTAAGTTATGCACATGGTATCCTTTAGAATGACAATAACAAAGGCCAAATCTGCATTTTCCCCATGACCATACATTGCATGACAGGAATATCGCTGTCCTGTGGAAATCTGGTCCCTTTAAAGTTTGCCCCCCACAATGGGGCCCATGGTACCTTTGCAAAGCAGAGGTAGAAATCTCGTTTCAGAGTACTCCTCTCTGCTGTGATGATCGGGTAGAGAATAGAGGCGAGCAGCAGGGCTAAGATGATGCGCAGGCCAATGAGAAGCAGGCCCGGCACACTGCCTTGGGCATGGTAGCTATGGTGCTCGGTGTCTTCAAATTGCTCCCAGACTAACAACGCCCCCTGTAGATTCAGAACAGTTGACTGTGGTTGACAGAGTATGGATGTCAGTCTGATTGCACCCAGCAGTCTGGGCGTCATGCATAAAGCGATGTATAGAAAGTATGTGTAAGTACCATGTAATGAAAAAAATATCTACATGTCAAATTACTTCTACACATCGGTCTTCTATTTGATAAATGACATGACCCTTATCTGAGAAGATAATAAGGTGTATGAATGGTAAATGCATTATATTTTATTTGAGTAATCCTCTTATTGTGGTTAATAGTGTGAATAATTCTTTTTTTGTGTGTTTTTTGTCACCCCCCACTGTTATATTTGTCCTGTTTAGTTGCATAATAAAAAAATAATTATTATTTAAAAATAATTAAAAACTGATGAGAAAAAGACAACAAGTGAATGTCAAGAGCCATCCATTTAACTAGGAGCTGCAGAAAAGTAATAGAAGAGATGTGTCTGGGTGGTAGGGGCTTACCTGGGTGGCCACACCCCCAAGGGCAAGTGTGGTTGAGGCGGGCGAGGTGTCCCATTGCAGGGGCTTGCTCTGGAATCTGTGTGTCCGGCTCAGCGTCCAGCCCATGCATAGGCTCAGCAGCAGGTAGAGCATCTGGATTTGGGACACCATGTCGCAGACTGCAGTTCACAACAAACAGGTGTCATCTTGAGGGACCACACAGCGGAGGGGGGTGGGGCGGAAGATGTGAGAGCCATTCTGTGGCCCTTCAGTATTGACAACAGTCACCAAAGCAGCACTCCATCTTGTAAGTGTTTGGGACCTAGCCCCATGCATCCTAGCGGTTGACAGCTCCATTGAGATAATACTAAGCAGACTAAGAGCCCATAAGTGCCTACACATTAAATGTGGGGGGTTCCAGCTGTTCCAACTAGCAGCTTCTTAGCTGCCGTAAAAGCAGCAAGAAGAAGGCTTGTCTGAAATGGTGTAAGTGCAAGAGCTCTTACAGGTTAGGAGTTAAGGTGACATCTTTATCCAATAGGACTGAAATATCATTAGCTAACTGACAGCAGAAAGGTTTAAGAGCTGAGCAAATTAAAGGTTTTTCTGAAGCTGACGATATCGCTGCCCCTCCAGATGTGGGATTGCAAGCCAAGGCCTGCAGTACATCATTACATGATTGTAACAACAGCATGGGAAAATCAGGGAGGGGTGGATACTCACATTCTGCCAAGCTGCCAATCACGGGAGCTCCGACGCCATCCATGGCATACCTGAGAAATGGAGGGGTGGAGGTTATCAACACCAGGTTATCAAGAGGGTTGCATCAAGTTAAACACAAGTTTATGTATTTCAACTTCCAGAAAAAGTAACTTTATTCTCGGGACATCAAAATTTTCACGTGTATGATATAAAAAACACACCTAAAAAAAAAAAAATCACACTGATGAGCTATCAGCAATCAACACTCTAAGATAACTGAATGATATATGTGTTGATGTATGCATGTACTGGTATATATCAATTCATCAATATACATGCTGAAAACTCCACCTTGTCATTCTGTAGTCTCACTTCTGATCTCTTGCACATTTTTGTCATTTATCTTTACAGTATAACTTTCCTTATTTATGGCATTTATTATATTGTTATTTTTAATAGCGTTTGCTATTTTATTGAGGTGTATTTGACAACCTTTCATTTCACTGCAGTTTACACTCTGACTATATACCGTGCATGTGCCAAATTAAGCCCTTGAATCCTTAATACTTCAAATGGAAGGTGCTGTATCACGTCCAGTGGGACCCACAGCCGTAGAGTGTTTAGCAGCAGGGCCTCACCTGGACATGTGGACGTAGTTGAGGAGGGCAGAGCAAGCCTGCAGTAGGAGTGCAGCTGAGAGAACCTTCAGCACAGTGTGCATGGGGCCACCTTTGTGCAGCACCTGCCACAGAGGCTGTGCGCAGATACAGGCTGCCACAAAGTAGGCGAGGATCAGCAAGAAATAAAAGCTGTGTAGGCCTGGCGGGTGGAGGGAGAGATCAGGGGGCATGGTAAGGAAGGATGACAGGCTGAGATGTAAGTTACAGACCTTAATATCCTCAACAGTCTGCGCATTGGTCTAATCTCTAATCTGAGATCCAGAGATTAACCCAGGATTCAGCTAACTGCATGCTTTTAGAAGAATCCAGATAGCCCTTTTCCACCAACATAGCGCTGATGCCGGTGACGAGTACTCCAAATTTTAAAAAGATTTAAAAATGATGTGATTTACTTAGATTTTCATTAAATTGCTCAAATTTGCAGATGACACCAACGTGGGTAGTGTAGCACATACTGAACTAGCGGGACAGAGGCTACAGTAGGATCTTGATTGAATTAGTGACTGATCCGATACCTGGCAGATGAAATTTAATGTAGACAAATGTAAGATAATCCATGCAGGGAACAGAAATTTAAGGCACAAGTACTTTGCGCTTTATGATACAATACTGCAAAAATGATCAGAAGTATTGTACATAGATTGTAGGGATACACTTAACTCACGATTCAATGTGATTCACGATTCTAAGTTCACAATACGATTTTCTCACATTTTTACTCAAAAATATTTCTTATCTTACCAAACTGTGCAAAACATGTCCTCTTTTTAAAAGTGCAACTGAAATTAAATATTGTTTTTTAAAACAAATTCCACATCAAATGAATAAACTAATGCTTGCACGAACATCTATGAATTTATGTTTTTTAAAGAAAATTAATGTCAACATTCTCAGGCTGAAGCTGAGATCTCTTTAAATTGACAACGACCCCTGCAGTTGAAAAAACCCTTTCACTAGTGACAGAGGTGGCTGGTGTAGTGAGGTATGCCTTAGCTAGAGGAGAAAGCAGTGGGTACATCTTAGCATTCTCCTTCCAGGGAAATAGACATTTCTATATAAACGTCTATTTCTATATAGATAGGGTGACCAGATAATCCATGTCATCCCAGATACTTTGAGCTAGGACAGGATTTGTAAACTTCCATTTCAATTAAAAGAACATGGATAACATTCATACACGTATCACTAATGTTAATGTGAAACAGCTGGATGAGTCAAGGAAACAAACCAGTCAAAGCACAAGAAAAAATTAACTATTTAGCCAAGCAAATGAGCCTTTCAGGTTTAAAGTAGTTTGTAAAACTTGAAGTTGCTGCCTTAGAAAGGTGTCACCATAGGGCTACATAGCTACAAAAATGATTCCTTGTCTTACAGGAATGTCTTATGAGGAGAGGTTAGCTGAGTTGAATCTGTTCAGCCTCAAACAAGTACTCTCACCTAAAGGATTATTAGGAACGCCATACTAATACGGTGTTTGACCCCCTTTCGCCTTCAGAACTGCCTTAATTC